>JANTQK010007857.1:66383-82739 GCA_029224305.1 Caperea marginata
GATCCTCTGTGCAGGCATCTCTCCGCTTTGCCCTCCGCACCCCTGTGGCTACGCTCTCCTCCGTGGCTCTGAAGCTTCCCCACTTTGCCACCCGCAGTCTCTGCCCGCGAAGGGGCTTCCTAGTGTGTGGAAACCTTTCCTCCTTCACAGTTCCCTACCACTGGTGCAGTTCCCGTCCCTATTCTTTTGTCTCTGTTTTTTCTTTTTTCTTTTGCCATACCCAGGTATATGGGGAGTTTTTTGCCTTTTGGGAAGTGTGAGGTCTTCTGTCAGCATTCAGTAGGTGTTCTGTAGGAGTTGTTCCACACGTAGATTTATTTCTGATGTATTTGTGGTGAGGTAGGTGATCTACACGTCTTACTCTTCCACCGTCTTGTAGGTCTCCTGGTAGTCTTTTTAATAACTGCTTTTGTCACCTGGTTAAGTCATGCAGTTATTACCAAGTAGTTAGAAATTTCTGAAAGGATGTTATTGTTAACAAAAGAAAAGCTCATTCTTACATAAATAATATCCAGTACTTCACTGGGACACTACTGTTCAAAAGGCCCTGGCCAAACAACTTCTAAACAAAACACAACCGCAGATTGTTTCCAGCCCACTGGGAAAGAAGCCGTGTACGGAAGACCAGGCCTCTAAATGAGGACATAAATTCAGGGCGAGTCGGGGCCATTGGCAATGCTTAGAATCGCCAGCCAGACTCCAAAGAGGGAGCCCAAGTGGTTTTTTTCTGGGACACTCTACTTGAATTATTGTTCAATTAGTCAACACAATAGATCTTCGAAAGAGGACAATTAATTAACATGTTAAGGAGGTTACTGCATTCTTTGGACTATATGTCATAATTGTGGTCAGTAAATTCCGGCAGTCTTAACAAAAATAGCCTCCATCATTTGCAGGTATGAAGATAACTTAATTCTCTACTGGGCTTTTTATGTTTGCTGGAGGACAATATACAATTGACAAGTTATAAATGATACTGTTTTATGTTATAAAAATACTAGCTTTTTTCATTTATTATGTTTACAGGCATTCACTGCTTGAGTCAAGGTTAGGCTTGTTAAGTGATTAAAGGCAATTTTATTACAGCAGCATGTAGTTATTTTATTCTAAAAGAATAAAATGCATAAAGAGAATGTTTTTTTTTTTTGTTTGTAACCTGTAAAATTGAGTTATTTTGCTGATTTAAAATACGAATAACTCACTTGAGGACCATGCTACCTCCTGAAAATGCCATATACCTGCTTCTTAAATGTGTCCAAGCACCTGATAGATCTGTCCAGAGCTGAAGTGGCAAGTGACTGACTGCTCTTGGACAAAAGGTGCTTTCCCCAGGGCTATAGCTGACTGTGCTGGGAAACAGCCATGGAGCAAGGCAGCACAGGCAGAGGGAAAAGACTTTATTTAACGGCAAAATGCCCAAATGGCTCTCTGACTTAGCTAATTTCTACTATCACTTATTAGCTTATATATGATCCCCTAACTTTTTTTCTTAAGGGGCTGATTTGGATTGACTTGTTGAGAATGGTGTCCATTATCTATTAAGTCATGACGGAGAGATTTCTGTGGTTACATGTAAACTTGTGATAGGTCTGCAGATGAAGAGGTGGAGAGGGTAGTGAAGATGTCAGCCGCAGTCCGGTCCAGTCTATGAGAAGGTCACACCAGCTTCATTGTACACCTTGAAGACTTTCTCGATGACGCTGACATAAGCAGCTGTTCTCAGGTCCAATCCCAGGTTATACTTCATGGCTGTGGACATGATTTGCCTGGCAGAGCGCTCCATGGTGTAAGCTAAGCCAGAGTGCATGATGTCTTTCTCAGAGGCACGCAATATCCTGTCTTGGAACTCTGCTGTGGGTACAATGGGAATAGTTCCACCGTGCTTTCCAAATTTCCTTTCCAAACTCTCTTGAACAGACATGAGCAAGTGGTAGTTAGAATCTCTTTCATATTTGAAGGTCTAACAGCCATAGCTGACATGATTTAGATTCTTCAGCCACTCAAAGTAAGATACTGTAACTCCTCCAGCATTCAAGTAGAGATCTGGAATAACCATGATGTTCCTCTCTAGGAAAATCTTATCAGCTTCTGGAGTTGTCAGTCCGTTGGCACCTTCAGCAATAAACTTGGCTTCTTAGCTTTGACTTGGGGTGTATTGGACTTGGTCAGCTGCTTCTCGCTGGCAGCAGGGATCAGTACGTCACAGTCCGCCTCCAAGGTGCTCCCTCCGTAGATCTTTGCTTCGCTCTCCCAGATCTTGAGGTCCTCCACCAGCTTGTCCTCCACGAGGCTGGCGCCGCGGTCGACGAAGGCCCTCCACCATCTTGAAGAAGTTGGGGTTGTCCTCGCCGTCGGCCACCGCCTCGCTGTAGTGTCGCCGGCTGGGCAACGTGATTCCCGGCTGCGGGGTGGCGGCAGCTGCGATGGGCTGCTAGCGGGCCCTGCCCAGCCGAGTCGGCCGCCGCCGAACCTAGGGCTGCGGGCCCGACACGGGACATCAGCAGCGCTTTACCCAGGCACTGGTACAGGGCGGTGGGACGGAGGCCACGGAGGAGAGGCACTCTCACAGGCCCGGGGACGGACAGAGGGTTTTTTAAGTCTTAATGTAGGAGCCCCATCAAGTGATGCTGAGCACGGCATCACTTCTGAGCGGAGGTGGTGGCCGGTGTGTCATAAGACTCATCTACCTGTGGGGAGCTCAGGCGGACAACCCCACCGACATTTTCATTTCCTTATGAAAGTCAACTATGGACGCTTTGAGGAACAGAATACCAATTAGGACATTTGGGGCATGAAAGTAATTTAGTGGGTGAAGACACAAAAATATCATCATCACTTCTGTTGCTTACAGCAAATTAGCAGGTGACCCAGAGAATGAGAGAGCTGATGCACATTGTGCATTCACGAGCTCAGTTCCCCAAGGTGCAACAAGAAAACATGTTCATCATGGAAGCAGGCATAGCTTCTGGACATTTCAGCACTTATTTTAAAAAGTGTGGAAATAACTTTTGCTTTAATGTGAATCAGATCTGAAGCTGGGTAATAATTTTCTTCCTCATTTGATTTGCCTTTAACTCTCAATTCAAAACTATATTACATTTATTAGAAACATACAGAAATCAAACTAAACAATTATTCACACACACTTTATGATAGATAGAAAGCCACTTTATACTTTGCCTTTATGAATGACAATTTAAAGAGGCTCACAGGTGATTGGATCACCCTAGCCAATTTACATAAATACAATTTGTGGAGAGATTTATATTGCCAAATTGGATGAGGTACATTTTTGAGTTTGCATAAAGTGTTCTGCAAATTGTTCCATTTTCTTACTGTACGCCCCAGGTTTCTCAACACAGGAACTCTACTGGATTTACATTCTCTGTGTGGGAAACGATTGATGGAACTGAATGAAGGGTTCAGTGTAAAAGATGAGCATCACTGAGCAGAAACAGGCTTCAAAGTGACTTGCCTTATCAGAAGCCCAAAATGATTCATGTATAATAATTAAAACAGTGTGATGCTGGCATAAATAGATCAGTTAAACAATTTACATTATCTTTAAAGAGACTCTGATGTGATGCATATAATAAAATGAAAAGGAATAGATTATTTTAAAAAAATCATTGGGCTAATTATCTATATAAATAAGCACATACAAACACACATGCACACACACACTCCTTAGAGTCCTTATCTAACATCACAAGAAAAAATATTCTGAGCTCTTTTAAACATCTATACTTACACTTATACTTAAATCGTAGATATCGCAAAAAAATCTACAAATATATTAGGCTAATAAATAGATTAGAAAGGTATTTATAATTTTAAAAAAATTCCTGGAAGAAATAATACAATAAGCCCTAGTATACTTAGCCCTACAGAACATAACTTCTGTATGTCAAAGGCACTGCAAAGAATTAAAGATCAAATGACAAACTAAGAAAAAGCTTTACAACATTTATTACAGAATAATAGTTAATGTAGAGATATTTAAAGTATGCATATATCATACAAATCTTGAGAAAAAACAGTAAAAAAATAAAATAAAATAGGAAAATGACATGGATGGATATTTTAAGGGAAATTGAAATACTGATAATTACTAAAAGATAAATTATCCAGTAATAAAAAATATATCAATTAAATACCAGGCTGCAATGAACACTCAGAATCTTTCTGCAGATTGCGTGCATTGTGAGACAGAGGGGAGGAGTGTGCTTATTACCCTGGCTCCATCCTTGCCAACTCACCTGGTTTGATTGTTCCCTTCTATCGATGGCCACAGCTCCTGCCAACTGTCACTTTCTATTTAGCAATTTCCTCAGGTTTCAAACAACCACCCAACCCTTGGCCCCTACAGAAGAGGTGGCATAGGTTTTTCATGTGGCTGGCCTCAGAGTACCATAGCTTTCTTATGTGGCTGGCCTCAGAGTACCATGCCCTGTTGGTTGTCCTTAACATTTTCCCACGTCTTTGTAAAGAGCACCTCAATTACCCTACTGAGTTTAACATCGGTTTACTGTTAAGATATATCAAAATAAATGGGAAAACACCTCTTTTTTGTTACAGAATCTTGACATTATCTTAAGAAAATTATATTTTAGCCCATATTCCAGTTTGAGTTTCTTCCCAGGCTTTATGCACTTATCTGTAAAATTTTAAATGGATATTAATTTAAACATTAAATGAACAAAGATTTATTTCCCATTACATCAATTTTTAAAAATACAAACAAAAGAAAAGATGCTTTTACTATTCATTACTTAATTTGTATTAATTTACAATTATTAAAATTTTAATTTAATAGCATTGCTAATTCAGAAAAATTATTTCACCTTTAGAGTAAATTGAAATGAAGTAAAACTAAGCATGATTAATATGTATTTGAAAAATAACTTTTTAATGTAAAGTTGTTAATTTGTTGTCATTAACACCACCAAAACAAAGATGAACATCCACTAAGTAACTGGATGTTGCAACAATGACAAAGCACCGTTAAACTAGAAATTTTGTAAAAACACTTCAATACAGTGACGATAGCAAGAAAAATAGGAAGTCAACATATACCAATTGATGGAAATTCTCCTTGAAACAATAATCATAAATTAGAAGTAAACTGTATAATAATAGTTAACATGGAATTAAATATATTCATAAAAGCATTTAACAATATGAAAAACCACCTTTATTCATAAATTCAGAAATTAATAATAGAAATGAACAACAACAAACAAAACCCAAAAGAATAAAAATGAGATTTTAAAAAAGGATTAAAAAGGATAAAATGGAAAGTAGAGGAAAAGGAAGACAGGAAAGGAAGGAATAACATTCATGTTATTTCAATTACTGAAGAATAAAACAGTAGAACGGAAATAGTGTTTAAAACTCTAAGAAAACTTTCCACATTTTGACTCACACACATACACATGTACACTAATGTCATATATATCTGTGTAGACACATTATGTATTATGTGTATATACACACGTGTTATATGTGTATATTCACAATGTGCATTATGTGTGTATATACACATGCGCATACACATGCATATCTTCTAAAGTCAGTATCATCTTATTTAATAAGGAACAGTAGTGATATTTCCAAAAGGAACAAGGCAATTGTGCCTACAATCTCTGCACTAATCAGCACTTTAATGCAAATATTAGTCAAAGTAATTGATCATGAGAAATGACTTAGAGGCATAAGAATAGATAAAACAGATAAAGAAGCAGTAAAACTATCTTTTTTTTTTTTTTTTTTTTTTGCTGCTGACCTGAACGTATATCTGGAAAACTCTAAGGAATCTAGAGAATCAATTAATGGGGCTTCCCTGGTGGCACAGTGGTTAAGAATCCATCTGCCAATGCAAGGGACATGTGTTCGAGCCCTGGTCCGGGAAGATCCCACATGCTGCCAAGCAACTAAGCCCATACGACACAACTACTGAGCCTGCGCTCGAGAGCCTGTGAGCCACAACTACTGAGCCCACCTGCTACAACTACTGAAGCCCGCACACCTAGAGCCCATGCTCTGCCACAAGAGAAGCCACTGCAATGAAAAGGCCATGCACTGCAACGAAGAGCCCTGCTCACTGCAACTAGAGAAAGCCCGTATGCAGCAACAAAGACCCAATGCAGACAAAAATAAATAAAATAAATAAATTTATAAAAACAAAAGAATCAATTAAGAAAAAAATTCAGTAAGGTATGAGGGTATGTAAGTAACATAAAAACATTAATAGAACCAGATAGAGGACCGGTTGAGGAAAAGTTTGAAATATTTCTCAAGGACAAAATAGTAGACTCAAACAAACAGAAAAACATCACCTGTTCTTAGGGTAACTCAATGTTATAAAGATGTTAGTACCATCCAAGTTACTTTCTAAATTTCATCTCACTATGCACCAAAACGAAAAATAACAGCAATTGTTTTTCATGGACTTAGATTAATGGGCACTAAACTTTATATAGAAAAGGGAAATTGTAAGACTAGCAATGAAAATAATAAAAAAATAGGGAAATAATCTGTATCAGATATTCCTATAAATTAGCTAAAATTCAAATAGTTTCCTATGGTTCATGGAGAGAAAAATAGAATTCTGCCATAGAATAAAAAGTCAAGAAATAGGGGGGACCTTTAAGACGGTGGAGCAGTAAGATATGGAGATCACATTTCTGCCCACAAATACAACAAAAATGCATCTACATGTAGAACAACTCCTACAGAACACCTACTGAACGCTGACAGAAGACCTCAGACTTCCCAAAGGCAAGAAAATTCCTTCGAACCTGGCCGTGAGGCTGACAGGGTTGTGGTGCTCCGGCTGGGTGTCAGGCCTCAGCCTCTGAGGTGGAAGAGCCGAGTTCAGAATATTGGTCCACCAGAGACCTACTGGCCCCATGTAATATTAAACAGTGCAAGCTCTCCCAGAGATCTCCATCTCAATGCTAAGACCAAGCTCCACTGAACGACCAGCAAGCTACAGTGCTGGAAACCCTATACCAAACAACTAGCAAGACAGGAACACATACCCACCCATTAGCAGAGAAGCTCCCTAAAATCATAATAAGTTCACACACCCCAAAACACAGTACTGGACATGGTCCTGCCCACCAGAAAGAAAAGATGCAGCCTCTTCCACCAGAACACAGGCACCAGTCCCCTCCACCAGGAAGCCTACACTACCCACTGAACCAACCATACCCACTGGGGGAAGACACCAAAAACAACAGGAATTATGAACCTGCAGCCTGTGAAAAGGAGACCCCAAACACAGTAACTTAAGCAAAATGAGAAGACAGAGAAATAAACAGCAGATAAAAGAGCAAGGTAAAAAACCACCAGACCAAACAAATGGAGAGGAAATAAGCAGTCTACCTGAAAAAGAATTCAGAGTATTGACAGTAAATATGATCCAAAATCTTGGAAATAGAATGGAGAAAATACAAGGAGCGTTTAGCAAGGACCTAGAAGAACTAAAGAGCAAACAAACAAGGATGAACAACACAATAAATGAAAGTAAAAATTCTCTAGAAGGAATCAACGGCAGAATAACTGAGGGAGAAGAACGGACAAATGACCTTGAAGATAAAATAGTGGAAATAACTACTGCAGAACAGAATAAAGAAAAAAGAATGAAAAGAATTGAGGGCACTCTCAGAGACCTCTGGCACAACATTAAACGCACCAACATTCGAATTATAGGGGTCCCAGAAGAAGAAGAGAAATAGAAAGGCACTGAGAAAATATTTGAGGAGATTATACTTGAAAACGTCCCTAATATGGGAAAGGAAATAGTCAAGTCCAGGAAGCACAGAGAGTCCCATACAGGATAAATCCAAGGAGAAACATGCCAAGACACATATTAATCAAACTACCAAAAATTAAATACAAAGAAAAAATATTGAAAGCAGCAAGGGAAAAACAACAAATAACACACAAAGGAATCCCCATAAGATTAACAGCTGATCTTTCAGCAGAAACTCTGCAAGCCAGAAGGGAGTGGCAGGACATATTTAAAGTGATGAAAGGGAAAAACCTACAACCAAGATCACCCTACCCAGCAAGGATCTCATTCAGATTCAATGGAGAAATTAAAACCTTTACAGACTAGCAAAAGCTAAGAGAGTTCAGCACCACCAAACCAGCTTTACAACACATGCTAAAGGAACTTCTCTAGTCAGGAAACACAAGAGAAGGAAAAGACCTACAATAACAAACCCAAGACAATTGAGAAAATGGTAATAGGAACATATATATTGATAATTACCTTAAATGTAAACGAATTAAATGCTCCAACCAAAAGACATACACTAGCTGAATGGATACAAAAAGAAGACCTGTACATATGCTGTCTACAAGAGACCCACTTCAGACCTAGAGACACATACAGACTGAAAGTGAGGGGATGGAAAAAGATATTCCATGCAAATGGAAATGAACAGAAAGCTGGATTAGCAATTCTCATATCAGACAAAATAGACTTTAAAATAAAGACTATTACAAGAGACAACGAAGGACACTACATAATGATCAAGGAATCAATCCAAGAAGAAGATATAACAATTGTAAATATTTATGCAGCCAGCATACGAGCACCTCAATACATAAGGCAAATGCTAAGAGCCATAAAAGGGGAAATCAACAGTTACACAATCATAGTAGGGGACTTTAACACCCCACTTTCACCAATGGACAGATCATCCAAAATGCAAATAAATAAGGAAACACAAGCTTTAAATGATACATTAAACAAGATGGACTTAATTGCTATTTATAGGACATTCCATCCAAAAACCAACAGAATACACTTTCTTCTCAAGTGCTTGTGGAACATTCTCCAGGATAGATCATATCTTGGGTCACAAATCAAGCCATGGTAAATTTAAAAAATTGAAATCGTATCAAATACCTTTTCTGACCACAATGCTATGAGTCTTCATATCAATTGCAGGAAAAAATCTGTAAAAAATTAAAACACATGGAGGCTAAACAATACACTACAAAATAACCAAGAGATCACTGAAGAAATCAAAGAGGAAGTCAAAAAATACCTAGAAGCAAATGAAAATAAAAACACGACAACCCAAAACCTATGGGATGCAGCAAAAGCACTTCTAAGAAGGAAGTTTATAGAAATACAATCCTACCTCAAGAAACAAGAAACATCACAAATAAACAACCTAACCTTACACCTAAAGCAATTAGAGAAAGAAGAACAAAAAATCCCAAAAGTTAGCAGAAGGAAAGAAATCATAAAGATCAGATTAGAAATAAATGAAGAAGAAATGAAGGAAACAATAGCAAAGATCAATAAAACTAAAAGCTGGTTCTTTGAGAAGATAAACACAATTGATAAACCATTAGCCAGAATCATCAAGAAAAAAAAGGGAGAAGACTGAAATCAATAGAATTAGAAACGAAAAATGAGAAATAACAACTGACACTGCAGAAATACAGAGGATCCTGAGAGATTACTACAAGCAACTATATGTCAATAAAATGGACAACATGGAAGAAATGGACAAATTCTTAGAAAAGCACAACCTTCCGAGACTGAACCAGGAAGAGATAGAAACTATAAACAGACCAATAACAAGCACTGAAATTGAGACTGTGATTAAAAATCTTCCAACAAACAAAAGCCCAGGACCAGATGGCTTCACAGGCAAATCAAACATTTAGAGAAGAGCTAACACCTATCTTTCTTAAACTCTTCCAAAATATAGCAGAGGGAGGAACACTCCCAAACTCATTCTACGAGGGCACCAACACTCTGATACCAAAACCGGACAAAGATGTCAGAAAAAAAGAAAACTACAGGCCAATATCACTGATGAACATAGATGCTAAAATCCTCAACAAAATACTAGCAAACAGAATCCAACAGCACATTAAAAGGATCATACACCATGATCAAGTGGGGTTTATCCCAGGAATGCAAGGATTCTTCAATATACAAATATCAGTCAATGTGATACACCATATTAACAAATTGACGCATAAAAACCATAGATCCTCTCAGTGGACGCAGAAAAAGCTTTTGACAAAATTCAACACCCATTTATGATAAAAACCCTCCAGCAAGTAGCCAATGAGGGAGCTTACCTCAACATATAAACGGCATATATGACAAACCCAAGCCAACATTGTTCTCAATGGTGAAAAACTGAAAGCATTTCCTCTAAGATGAGGAACAAGACAAGGTTGCCCACTCTCACCACTATTATTCAACATAGTTTTGGAAGTGTTAGCCACAGCAATCAGAGAAGAAAAAGAAATAAAAGGAATCCAAATCAGAAAAGAAGAAGTACAACAGTCACTGATTGCAGATGACATGATACTATACATAGAGAATCCTAAAGATGCTACCTGACAACTACTAGAGCTAATCAATGAATCTGGTAAAGTAGCAGGATACAAAATTAATGCACAGAAATCTCTTGCATTCCTATACACTAAGGATAGAAAATCTGAAAGAGAAATTAAGGAAACACTCCCATTTACCATGGCAACAAAAAGAGTAAAATACCTTGGAATAAACCTACCTAAGGAGACAAAAGGCCTGTATGCAGAAAACTATAAGACACTGATGAAAGAAATTAAAGATGGTACAAAGAGTTGGAGAGATATACCATGTCCTTAGATTGGAAGAATCAACACTGTGAAAATGACTATACTAGCCAAAGCAATCTACAGATTCAATGCAATCCCTATCAAACTACCAATGGCATTTTTCACAGAACTAGAACAAAAAATTTCACAATTTGTATGGAAACACAAAAGACCCCGAATAGCCAAAGCAATCTTGAGTAAGAAAAACAGAGCTGGAGGAATCAGGCTTCTGGACTTCAGACTACTACAAAGCTACAGTAATCAAGACAGTGTGGTACTGGCACAAAAATAGAAATATAGATCAATGGAACAGGATAGAAAGCCCAGAGATAAGCCCATGCACATATGGTCACCTTATTTTTGATAAAGGGAGCAAGAATATACAATGGAGAAAAGACAGCCTCTTCAATAAGTGGTGCTTGGAGAACCGGACAGCTACATGTAAAAGATGAAATTAGAACACTCCCTAACACCATACACAAAAATAAACTCAAAATGGATTAAAGACCTAAATGTAAGGCCAGACACTATCAAACTCTTAGAGGAAAACATAGGCAGAACACTCTATGATATACATCACAGCAAGATCCTTTTTTACCCACCTACTAGAAAAATGGAAATAAAAATAAAAATAAAAATATGGGACCTAATGAAACTTAAAAGCTTTTGCAAAGCAAAGGAAACCATAAAGAAGATGAAAAGACAACCCTCAGAATGGGAGAAAATATTTGCCAATGAAGCAACTGCCAAAGGATTAATCTCCAAAATATACAAGCAGCTCATACAGCTCAATATCAAATAAACAAACAACTCAATCCAAAAATGGGCAGAAGACCTAAATAGACATTTCTCGAAAGAAGATACACAGATTGCCAACAAACCCATGAAAGGATGCTCAACATCACAAATCATTAGAGAAATGCAAATCAAAACTACAATCAGGTATCACCTCACACCAGTCAGAATGGCCATCATCAAAAATCTACAGACAGTAAATGCTGGAGAGGGTGTGGAGAAAAGGGAACCCTCTTGCACTGTTGGTGGGAATGTAATTTGATACAGCTACTATGGAGAACAGTATGGAGGTTCCTTAAAAAACTAAAAATAGAACTACCATACAACCCAGCCATCCCACTACTGGGCATATACCCTGAGTAAACCGTAATTCAAAAAGAGTCATGTACCACAATGTTCATTACAGCTCTATTTATAATAGCCAGGACGTGGAAGCAACCTAAGTGTCCATCAACAGATGAATGGATAAAGAAGATGTGGCACATATATACAATGGAATATTACTCAGCCATAAAAAGAAACGAAATTGAGTTATTTGTAGTTAGGGGGATGGACCTACAGACTATCATACAGAGTGAAGTAAGTCAGAAAGAAAAAAACAAATACAGTATGCTAACACATATATATGGAATCTAAAACAAAAAAGATGGTTCTGAAGAACCTAGGGGCAGGACAGGAATAAAGACACAGACGTAGAGAATGGACTTGAGGACATGGGGAGGTGGAAGGGTAAGCTGGGACGAAGTGAGAGTGTGGCATGGCCATATATACACTACCAAATGTAAAATAGATAGCTAGTGGGAAGCAGCCACATAGCACAGGGAGATCAGCTCAGTGCTTTGTGACCACCTAGAGGGGTGGGATAGGGAGGGTGGGAGGGAGATGCAAGATGGGGGAAATACGGGGATATATGTGTTTGTATAGCTGATTCACTTTGTTATACAACAGAAACTAACACACCATTGTAAAGCAATTATACTCCAGTGAAGATGTTAAGAAAAAAATTTTAAAAATAAAAAAATTTAAAAAGTCACGAAATAGACCCAAATACATATGGAAATTTAGTATATGAAAAAAGTGACAGATGGACTTTATGATATACAGTGCTTTAAAACAAGAAGAAATTTACAAACAGATATAATTAATTCTATATTAAAGAGGAATGCATTATTCTTCAAAAATATGATCCAGAAGAGCATAAGGAATAAATTATAATTTCGCATGAAATATAATTTGGAACAAAATGGCACAAATGAAAGAATGATGCTTCTTGTTAATGAATGTTATGGGAGGTCAAGAAGTAAACATTGGTATGTAACATTATAGACACTATAATATATGCACACAAATGCATTCTTAAGTTCAAGCATTTATAAACAAGAGAGAAGAAAATATTCTTTCTTACTGTAGAATGCTTTGTAATAAATGTAGCAAGAGTAATAGTGTTAAAAAAAAGTTACCAGGTTGCAGCCATCATAGTTACAATTTATTCAGGCAATTATGATCAGTTGAGGCTAAATCTAGTGGGTGAAAGTTAGATGAGAAACAGGGTATTTACCTGGTTTCAAAATCTCTCCACAAAATGCTCATTCAGTTTCAAAGAGAATAAAATGCTAATTTTACAACAGGTGAGAAATCTGATAGGCATCACCCTAATCAAGTGTTCGCAGTTACCACCATCACTGTAGAGAAAAACTAACATTATATGCTTCATGCCCTGTTGTACTTAGCAGGACAGCATCATTTCTGTGGTATCCCTGCTACAGATGCATAACCTTAATCTAGTCATAAGGAAACATCAAACGAACCTATGTTGAGGGACATTATACAAAACAACTGGCCTTAATTCCTCCAAAAATTACAATACCATGAGTCACAAAAAGGCTGAGGAATGTTTAAGGTTACAGGTGAATAATTATGATAAATAAAAGCAGTCTGTGATCCTGAATTGAATGATGGGTTAGAAATTATCTAAAAAGCAGCGTTGTGACAAACTGTGAAATCAGAACATGGACTGCATATTAATCAGTAGCATGTATTCAACATTAAATTTCATGATTTTTGTAATTTTCTGTCATTATGTAAGAAAATATCCCTGCTCTTAGAATATAACCTTGGAATATATACAGGAAAAGGAGCTTGAGTGTGCAAACTCTCAAATGGTTTGAGTAAAAAATCACACGTGTATGTTATGTTGTGCACATAGGTACATATTCAGAGACAGAGAAGAGGAAGAGAAATAGAGATGGAGAGGCTGAGAAAGGAATGTGGCAAATATTAACAATTAGGGAATCTGGCTGTTGGGTATGCAGGGGGGCTAGATAAAATTCAGGGCACCCAGTTAAATTGGAATTTCAAACAAAGAAAAAATGTTTTTTAGTTATAAATATGTTCCAAATATTGCAGTGACACAATTATTTTGAATAAATTCTTTGTTGTTTATCTGAAACTCATGTTTGAGTGTTTTTTTTTTAATTGGCGAATTCCGATAGCTCTACCTACTACTATTAATTTAGAAGGTGGTTTCACTTTATAAATATGAAACATTTAGCTGATATGATAAACTGTGTGATATTATTACAGATTCTCTGGTGTTTGAAATTATTTCAAAATAAAAAGTCACAATGATCTGCATTCTTACATTTCTAATTCCTGTGAACTAATTTATATATGTGATAGAGGGTGAGGGGCAGATATGAAGTAGGCAACGTTTTTGAGGCTACCCTATAAGAATAGTTATTACAAATCATAGTTCCTTACAAATCAACCCTGTTAGGTAATAATTACTGTATATGTTATACTGAGGGTCAATAAGGCTAATTAATTTCTCCAAGGTATTGCAATTTAGTAATAGGATCACTATAGTAAATTGTCGAAAGTAATCTCATCAATGCAATAAATTATATATCAAAGATATTTCCACAAATTGATTTTTTCACTTATTCTTCCATCCATCAATATAATCCACAGATAGTTATTAAAATCTTTTTATATTAGGAACCATGTCAATTAATCAATTACATATTAAAGCTCTCTTTCAGGTTAAGCAGAGTGAGTTTCTGAATCAGTAACTATAATAATTAATTAAGAGATTTTCCCACCTAAATTCACTGGAGTAAGATTCATAAACTCTATATCAACAGAATAGAAATCAGCAAAATTATCAAATAAAAATTTTCGGAAGTACTCATCACGTTAGTTAATATTAAATAAAATTTTAATAAAATGGAATATGAAGAATTTATGTAGTCTATATTTAAGTAGAAATTAATATGGATATCTTATTCTTTATAAAATTATGTTAAATAATCATTCTGTTCCCAGAGACTGTATTGCCTCCTGCTTCAGTCCCTAAATGCTCATTTGTAACTCTAAAAGCCAGACATTTGCCTGTGGTGAGAAACCCAAACTGCTAATTACTGCTATTAATTTGGATGGTGACTTTGCCTCTGTAAAAATGAAATATTGGCAGATGTGATAAACAATGCATTTTGAATCTAAAAAAATGAACAAATACCTAACTACTTTTTACATTTTTACTTTAAATATGCCTACATATCAAAATGTGTATATACATTTGTAAGCAAGTAAAACTTTCTCAATGTCTCCTTTTAAAAATATATTTATATATTTTATATATATATTTATATAGATCTTTTACATATATATTTTATTATATATATCATATATTTTTATATATTATATATATTTATATTTTTAAAAATATTTATATATATACATTTGCTCTCCTATAGGGTAATGTAGTAACTTTCTTTCAAAATTATCTTTAAAGGTTTAAAAAGTGGATATATTTAACTTCCTTTTAAAAATTCAGTTATACTTCAAGTTTAAAATTAAGAATTAACTGATTCTTAACTGAGGAAAATCAGACTCCATTAAAATTTGTTTTTAGAGAGAACTTGGCAAGCATACTGTAAGGTGGGTCTTCGTAACCCCTCCTCCCAGTGTTCATGTCTCAGTGCTCCCCTCCCCTTGAGTGTGAGTAGGACCTGTGTCTCGCCTCTAAGCAATAGAATATGACAAAGGTGAGAGCCCACATAGGATGCCCCTCTCATGCTTACGTTATATTCCGTGAGACCGTCTTGCTAGCACACCTGCTCTAGAGACTCCCCTTGCTGTTTGCTGAAGGAAGCCACCATATGATGAAGTTCACAAGGCAAAAATCTGTGGGCAGTCTCTGAGGACTGGGGGTGCCTCTAGGAACTTTAGGCAGCTTCTAGGAGAAGACAACCTCCAGCCCACAGATTGTAAGAAGTCCACGTCTTCAGTTCTACACACACAAGGAAATTGATTCTGCCTATAATCTGAGTGAGAATGCAAGTAGATTCTTTTTCATCTTAGCTTCCAGATGAGGGTGCATCCCAGGCTATACCTTGATTTTCTCCTTGTGAAACCCTAAATGGCAGAGGTCCCAGCTAAACTTACCCACAGACACTGTGAGATTATAAGTATGAGTCTGTGTATGTTTAACTACTAATTTTGTGGTACTTTGTTACCTAGCAATAGACAACTGATAGAGATAACTTTCTTTCATTTTCTTTCCTTTTTTTTTTTAAACATCTTTATTGGAGTATAATTGCTTTACAATGGTCTGTTAGTTTCTGCTTTATAACAAAGTGAATCAGCTATACATAAACATATATCCCCATATCTCCTCCCTCTTGCGTCTCCCTCCCACCCTCCCTATCCCACCCCTCTAGGTGGTCACAGAGCACCCAGCTGATCTCCCTGTGCTATGCGGCCGCTTCCCACTAGCTAGCTATTTTACATTTGGTAGTATATACAAGTACATGCCACTCTCTCACTTCGTCCCAGCTAACCCTTCCACCTCCCCATGTCCTCAGGTCCATTCTCTACGTCTGCATCTTTATTCCTGTCCTGCCCCTAGGTTCTTCATAACCTTTTTTTTTTTTT
>JANTQK010007858.1:0-98151 GCA_029224305.1 Caperea marginata
GCCTATGGTATTTTGTTATAGCAGCCAAACTGACAAAGATAGGCAGTCTGACCTACTTTTTTTTTTTTTTTTAAAGATTTATTTTATTGATTGATTGCTTGCTTGCTTGCTTGCTATGTTGGGTTTTCGTTTCTGTGCTAGGGCTTCCTCCAGCTGTGGCAAGCGGGGGCCACTCTTCATCTCCTCATCGCGGTGCGCGGGCCTCTCACCATCACGGCCCCTCCCGTTGCGGAGCACAGGCTCCAGACGCGCAGGCTCAGCAGCCGTGGCTCACGGGCTCAATTGCTCCGCGGCATGTGGGATCTTCCCAGACCGGGGCGCGAACCCTTGTCCCCTGCATTGGCAGGCAGACTCCCAACCACTGCGCCACCAGGGAAGCCCCTGACCTACTTTTTAAAACAAGCATGTTACTTACTGCTTTTGGGTATTTTCACCTGTAAATCCCATAGGCACTTTAATTGAACTCATATAATCATAAACTCTTCTTGGGATCTGTTTCCTGTCACATGTTCCCTGTTTCAGTGAGTGACACTACCATTTAGCCAGTTACGCGAAGGAGAACACTGGGTGTCACCCTTCAACCCTCCCTCACGCACAAACCACTCTCTATCAAAAGATAAATGGAATCAACCATTAAGTTCAGTCCAGTACAGCTCCTAAATATCTCCACATTTGCATGATTTTTCAATCTGTACCACCTTAACTTTAGTTCAAGCCACTATTATTACTTCCCTAGACCACTGCCAAGATCATCTATCTCTTTTCCTTACTTTCTAGTGTTTCTCCTACATGGAAATAAAACATTGACCCTAGTTAACTCTGGGGGAAAAGGAAAGGGAGTAGAGTTAGGCAGTGCTCTTCAAGTGTATCTGTGCAATTTCTTACTCTTTAAAAATGAAGATTGAAACAAACATGACATAATAAGATCTGATAAAGTTGTGTGGTTGATTTACAGGAGTTTGTTATTGCATTCTCCTTTTTGCTGGGACCTTTGCGATATTTTCCAGTGAAAAAGTGTAAAACTAAAATAACACGGTAACAAAATAAAATAAAGTAAAATAAAATGATTGCTACTACCTGTTTGTAACCTTTTTACTATGGGAATCAATGTGGTAATAAGTTTCTTAACATTTGCTATAAGTATGTTACTTTTTGAACCTAGAAATTCCATCTACAAATTAAAATTTAATGAGATCATTCTTTACATGGGCCCAAAGATGCTCATCAGAGGATGATGATTTATAAGGAACTGGCTGAGGGAATTTTGTTTTGTCTCGCCAGTGAAATATAATGTATCCACAAAAATGATAGCTATGGAGACTGAGTAACACATGGAATGGTACCCACGTTATGATGTTAAGTGAAAACATGTGTATATGTACATAAATACATCCATATGCACACAACTATATACATCTATGATGAGAAAAAATAATATCGAAAGGCAATAAAGCAAAGTACCAAAGTGCGTGTATGTTAGGGTGGTGACTTTAATTTTTCAGTAACATATTTAACTTAGTTTTATAATATAGAAAGTTTTAACTTAAAGGAAATAAAAACACATCATTGAACGATTCAGTGTTTCGGGCAGTCTTCCATCTTTATATTTAGCAGTGAGTGTCTTCTGTGAATATTAGCATTTCATTCTCTATGTCTGAGAGCGTGAAGGTAGATATGCTGTCATCCTTCTCTGCCAGAATTAAGAGAGCTCACTGCCACTCAAATAGATAGCATGGCTGAAATTCAGGTAAGCACGTGGGCACTATGATAACTTCTGTTAAGGTTTAATAACCAGAGTGACATTTGCCCAAGTCAGGGGATGCTCCTGAAGGATCAGGCTGTATCAAAGCCAAATGCCTGCTGTTTGGTAAGGCTGTTTCATTTCCTTGCTAAGTACGAATATATCTTTATGATCATTGCACAAATCAGCCATCTATATTGTATTTCCCATGATCTGAAATACTACACAAGCAATGCAAAGAGTTCGGCCCATGCTGAAATAGAAGGGAGGGTGGGGTGGATAATCTCGTGTTTCTCTGAGAAGGCCCTGCTCAGGCAGGACTGGCTGAGTTTCTCTCCGTGGTGTCCTGGAACAAATGATTTAAACTTAATGCTTGAACCTGTACGTCATTGCAAAAAAAGAGAATAAAAGGGATGCAAAATCAAAAAAGTATTTGTTAACTACAGTCCCGATGACTTCATTTTCCTCCCAACTTCTCCTCAGGGAAATATTTTTCACCAACTTATTTTCTGCTTAAATTGCTTTTGCTTCTCAGCAAAAAGATCCCAGCCCTCCTGGGCAGCAGTGGGAAGAGCAGGGCTGACTCTTACTGATGCCCTTTACAGCTGCTGCCAGATGTGACCTAGACAGATTTCCAGAGGTTTAGGATTTTCAAGATGTCACACATTTTGAAATGAACATATGATTCCTGTGATTTCTAAAAGTGAGCTGTTGGTTTTCTATACTGAAGGAGGGAAAGAAAGAAATTACTAATACAAAAATTGTTTACAAGGCTGATGGGCCACGACTCAATGTCTGTCCCTGGACCTCTTTCCACGACTACCTCCTGGGGGGTGGGGGTGGGGGTGGGCGGGTGGAAGGAGCAAGTGAACAAATGGAGCAAAGTACACGAGAGGGAAGCAAGCGGGGAGGAGGCTGTGTTCTCCTGACCCCTTCTCTCCGTCACTTTGATTCCCTTTGCTATATTGCTGATTCGGGCACTTCAGCCAATAGCTGCCCTAGCTTTATAGGCAGCAGTAACAATAGAGGCAGAAAGTTCCCGAACAGACTTGGACGGGATCCAAAAGGAGAAAGCGAGGCAGAGTCTACTATTAAAGCCCCCAAATAAGTGAAGAGCCCCAAGTACCAGAACAGCCCCGACCCCTGCCCCCAGAGGCCCCAGAAATGTTCATCTAGCACTGCGGCCACAAGAGTCCGCACTCTACAAACACATACTCCTTTACAGTTCCAGCCTCTCTCTGCAGTTGGATTGTGCCCACAGGGCTGAGGCCAACCAACGAAACATGAGCAGAAGTGGTTTGCGTCACTCCAGGCCAAGGCCGTTATAAGGGCCAGTCTGCCTCTTCAATTTCTCCCTTCCCCTGTGGGGCAATTTCAGATGTCTCAGCTACAAAAGGAAGCAGGGCCATCTAATCTGTGCCAGATTTAGACTGGGTTAAAAATAAACCTTCATTGTGTTCTTAAGATTTTGATTTCTTTGTTACCATAGCAGAACTTGTCCCATCCTGACATACTTGACAGCAAGGAACCTCTCCAATGCTTGATTTATGAGAGAAAACTGTTTTTCTTGTAGCTATGAAAAACTGGTAAATTGGAGACAGAAGAAGAACATTGGGCTAGGAATTAGGAGAGACGGTTATGGTCTGGATTTTGCCGTGATTTAAAGGATACCTCTGGTGGGTGGTTTGACTTTTGTGGTCTTCAGGTCCTCAACCAGAGAAGTTATAAACCTTTCTGGTCTGCTTTTTAAAAAAAGACATGTAACCCTTTCTGCAAACAAAACCTTTCATGAAGGACAGTATGTAAAACTGATAAAAGAAAAAGTGCCTCTTTCTTTAGACCATGACCAACACATTTACTCCCCATAGAGGCCCCTGGGCCATCTTTGCGGTACCCTGCAGACCTAGGGGCGAGAGTGCAAACTGCTGGCTTAAACCTCCTCCATGGCCTATTCTGCAGCTGACGTGGATTCATAGAGAGAGGTGGTGTTCTCACCTGTCCCACACGTTACACTGCACTCTGTCCAGCGGCCATACTGCCAGAAATACACCAGCTTCTCCACGTCATTGTCAAGGCCATCTTTCCGGATTGTGTACTCATACTTGATGCCAGGGTTAGTCACCTGGAATAGAAGCTAAAGGACAAGAGCGGGGTCATGTCAAACTCTGTTGTGACTTTATACTGCAAACCACAGTCCTATAAAAATGCTGTACAATGTCCATCATCTTAAAGTAGTCATGGAGGTGTGCAATGGAATACATACCATTAAATAAATACTTCTACTTCCACCTGCATGTCTACATATGTCTATAGTTAATCTGCTCCTATTCCATTATTTCTTGACTGAATTCTCATGGGAATTCATGGGAGGCCTAATCATACGGGAATTACTCTGAGGGAATGACCAGAGTGTCCTTTCCAACAATAGACTGGTAGGTCACCTTGTGCCCTTGTGTACTTACTAACTTTGTGGTTATGAGTAAGTTACTTAATCTCTTTGTGCCTTACTTTCCCCATCTATAAAGTGAGGATAATCATAGCATGACTAATAGGGTGCTTTTAAGGGTTAAACAAACAAAAGTAATGTGACTAGATATGATTAGATAGGTGTCCGCCATATAGCTAGCACTCAGTAAACAGTAACTTTTGTTGCCGTTGTTGTTGCTTTATGGTGCCCTTCTCTAGCTCTCAGGCTGATTAGTTTTCTTGAAAGCATATATTTCTGGGATTAAAATGGTCATGGGTTTTAGCCAAGGCATAAAATTGGAGACAGAATTTGGGACCTTCCTCTCACTTCCCTCTACTGCAGGCAATCTACTTACCACATGTTTGAAATGGATTAATCTCACACTTAGAGGTGGTAGATGGGTTGCTCCATGGGGTGGGCCTATAAGATGTAAGGTCTCCTGACATTTATGGATCATAGCTGTCAAGCATTGACCTCCAGCTTCTATGAATGCTCTGATCTCTGGCTCTGAAATGACTTCCTTCTAACTTCTGAGTATAGTTAGATGTGACTGTCTTGGGCCATCCATCATCCCCAACCTGCCTTGGTCTGCTGGTATAATTACCCCACTCCTTTTCTACAGTTCTTGCTAGTATGAAAGACAAATCACTTGTGCCTCTGAAGAGCACATGCTACATCTTAACCCCTCTCTCCTCCAAGAGTTTCACCAAGTCAAACCTTTTGGCTGAGGACAACCACATGATAACATGTGAAAGAACCATGTCAGTTCATCACCACTGCTGGAAAGCTGTTTGGAAACTCATGCCAGGCTGACATAGACTGGTAGCACTGCTTTTATACCTGAGGAACACTCACTCTGAAATAAATAGCCTGCTAACCATACTGGAAACTAAATTCAACAGATGATTTTAGGGCCCGTGGCATTTCATCACAAGGGTATTGCCAATTTTAGGCAATAAAGGATTAGCAGCATAAACTAATATCTCACTTCCCTCCCTGTTCCTTGCTAAAAGAAGGTTTAAGCATTCTTAATGAATATCCCCTAGCAAACACCTTGGAAAAGAAAATGAGAAAGATCCTAACTAGTGCACATGTCAGCAGTTTCCTTTGCTTCTGTGTTACCTGGATCCACACTGACTCATTGGTGGGACCTGTGGCCATCAGTTTCTCCAGGTCTCCTTTCCTGTCATATTGAAAGACGGTCCCTGCCAGCTTGTAGTTCCCATTCCACTGGATAATAAATCCTCCATTGAGGTAATATTTTTCAGGGTCTTCACTCCTGATGGCCAGAAAGTTTCCAGCTCCCTCAACCTCCATTACTCGTATGTCCCTGGCTCCTTTTGGAATCAGCCCGATGTCAACATAACCTAAGGAGAGAAGAGAGGCATGCAAGCTTAGCTGAACACAGTCTGTTTCTGACTCGTCATCCATCCTCTTCCCAGCATCTCCATCAGTTAGTGCCCTTACCTTCCTGCTGGGTGGTTACTGGGACTGGCACATGCACTAATTACAGGGAACTTTAAAAGCTTGGCCATGAGTAGAATTCTCAGGAACCTTGTGATTCACTATGCAATCAGTTTCATGAGAGGAGAGGTGAAATAAATGCAGATTGAACTCTGAACCTTTTGTGGTTGATCCAGCATTTATTTTTCTGTGATTTTCTGTTGATAGTTCAAAATGGTATAGCCCCTAGCCAGCTTCCCATTAGCATTTCTGCTTCCGCATTTGTTGCTGCTATCAGATTAATCTCCCTAAACATTGCAGTGGCTACTTCCTTTCGCTCATCCTCATTGCCTGAAAATTAAAGACAGACTCTTAGAAATAATTTAATCATAGCTTAAATTCATTAAGAGAATTCTGGAGGGAATCTTGGATTGATTGCCACCTGGCGCTCTTGAACACAGCTTGTGATGAGAAACTCAGCTCTGAGCACAGCTTTTTATATTGCTGGACAATTATATTCATTAGAAAGGTTTTTTTTTCACATTTGTTCTTATGTTTTGATGAAATATAAACTTATGTTGTTCTCATGTGTTCTAGTACAACATTCTGAAAAAGCACAGAGGACATCTACTTAAAGACCATGATCAATTCTAGCTACAGTCTTATCCTTGCTTATTGGTTGTTATGGTAGGAGACCTACTGGGGAGAAATGGAATGAACACATAAAGGCTTCCTCTATTTGCCAGACTCTAGGCTAAGCCCTTTATGCATTCATCCTGTTTATGCTTCAAAAGAACGATCATCTCATAGCTGGGATAGAATGGAAAGACGTTGGGGATGGCATTGGGCAAGGAGTACTGGGGCATGGGAGTCAGACATCCGATTCTAGTTTCTGCATTGCCACGAACAAGCTCCATGATGTCCATTAACTTATTTAACTTCTTTGAATATCATCTGCACAATGAAGGACGTTGAATGAGATGAGAGCTTGAATGAGATGATGTCTGACATCCCTCCCAGCTCTGCTAATCGATTATTTTGTCCTTTCCTAAGCTAAATTTTCTCTGTTCCTTTACCTTTTCCATACAAAACTTGATTTTAAGACCTTGATCCTTTTCCACTGGATATACACTAAGTTTTTTTTGACTAACAAACCAACCCTCATCTCTGTCACCTAAAAGTGCCCTGACTGCTCTCTTTCCCTCAGACATTAACATAGCATGGGATCCTGGGAGTTAAAACCCACGTCTTGCCAGCAGGAATGATTTACTCAGAAGCTGGGTACAGGCCACAACCTCAGCTCTATTTTTTCGAACTGGCAGCTCCCATCCAAAGGAAGTGAAGTATGGGGCCTGAAGTACTTGATTAAATTCCATTGGGCCCTCACCCATTTGCCTGAGACAGCTGATTGAGACTATTAAGTTACAACTAGCTCAGGGAAAATATTTAATCACATGTAATTGAGGGTGATGCAATTGTTTAAAATGCCTTTGGAGCATTGCTCACTGCAGCATAGCAGAGCTTCTCATAGCAGAGCTCACACATAAAGTCAACTAGCATTAAAGAATATGGCCACCACCATATCCCTTGTTTAAAAACAAACAAAAAAAACCAAACCCAAACAAAAAACGGTGAGAACTAGATGAGAAAAAAGCCCAAAAGAGTTTGCCTTTTATCTTCCACTTAAGAAAATCTAAAATTAGAAATATTTATTTTGTATAGATTCTGTCTTTTCAAAAGGCGAAGTACATCAAATTAAAAAAAAAAGTTTTCATTGAATATAATATAAATATATATTTTTAAATATAAATATATATATTTTTATAATATAATATTAAAAAACTGCTTCTGAACAGTTTGTAGAAAGTAGATGTAAACGGAGGCAGATTTAGCCATCAGCAAAAGCAATACATATTTGTAATATACTTTTGCAAAAGAATGCCTAAGAGGAACCCAAAAGATAAAATTGTGGTGTTTGGAGTCGAAAAGAACCATAACATAGCCACCAGACTCCTTTACACATGACAAAATAACCCACAATAGAGAGGAGTATAAAAGGAAAAAGTAAAAGTTTCCATTTCCCTCCACCCAGAGTCCTATGTCCCAAAGATAATTACAGTTAATAGTTTCTTGGATTCTCTTCCAAAACCTTTCTTTGCATGTATAAACACACATACACATACCTTTTTAAACAAGTGAGATCATACTATGTGAACTATTTTAACTATTGCTTTTTAAATTTAATACACCTTACATATCTTTCCACATTTTTTTTTAGCATTTCAACAACTGCCAAAATGACACAAACCCATTTATTTAATCATCCAACTGTTAATGGACATTTAGGTGGAAGGGAATGACCATCAATCTCTTTATCTATAAAATAAGGAAACTGAGTTCCCAAGAGAGGAAGAAATCTATGCCACACCAAATGGCCACACACACACAACACAAACACACACACACACACACGACACACACACACACACGCCCCTATAACCAGGCTTTGCTAACCAACTCCTAATACAGCGTTTTTAATGAAAAAATGTGATTGGTAGAACAGAGATGAAAAAAATCCCCTTGAATGTCTCATCCTCATGGATCTTCTTTACAGAAATGAGAATCATATTAAAAAGTTGTAGGGGGTGAAGGGTTATTGAGACATTCATTCTATGTCAAGGTCAGATTTTCAGGGTTGATAAGAATATCTCCAAAGTATTAAGAACGATGAATATATTCATTCAGTAAATCACTTTTCTTCCATTTTCCTCAGTAAACACGATTCTTTCACACCAGTATTGGGGGAAGTGGAAAACATAATCTTGACCTCAAAGAAGGAGCCTCTAGGCCCATGGAGACCACCTGGAGAAACCATCCCATTACTGAGTCTTGAACACCTTGAGCTAAAAGAATATTCAGGGCCTTTGAGGATGGAGCAGAAGACTGGCCTCACTTCTGAAGACATATCATAAGAGTGACAATGGATTATTGGTGCTAATGCGCATCTTATTCAACTATTCTAAAAAAAGGATTTACCCACTGGCATATTTGGTTTCCAGTCTGTCACTTCAAATAAAAATGTGTTTATAAAGAGGTCGTACTATTAACCCAGGCAATTTAACTACAACTACCAGCTGGTCTTTTTGTTTTTACGATTTGTGCTGTCAGTGTGTGGCAAGCAAGACAATCCTCACTGCAGGCCAAGATGCCATGTTTTCTGTGAGGGGGCTCCTGGGAAAGACAGATCCATCTTCTGAAGCCTGGCTTGACAGCAGTGACGCGTTGCTGTCTGGTTCAGATCCAAAACTGCATTTGACCTGCTCACAAATCACAGTGAGAAAGAGCTACGTACAAATACATTTGCCAGGCAGATTTACTGAGAATTAAACTGCCCTGGATTTGGAGTTTTAGCCTCAATTATTTCAAAAGAGGGTTGTAAGGGGTCTGGAGTCTTGGAACACACTGTGAGCAACCATAATCCCCTTGCTAGAAACCAGCGGAAACATAGCAGAGGGAATTGACACCGACAGGGGCTTCCTGACCCTAAATGCTTCCTCACAGCCCTGAGCCCTGGAGGTCTTTCAGCTCTTTTGATGGGAAAACTCCCGTGTAAAGTGTCCAGTCACTCTCTCTACCCCTTCCAACCCAAGGTTTCCTGGAAAGCATGACATAGGACAGTCTCCAAGTAAGGTGGTATTTTAGTAAACATGGCTTTCTTGAAAGCCATGTCCTCTCTTATCATTATGTCCTCCCTTCTGCCTCTGATTCTGTCTCTGGAATGTTTTCTTATATGATTCTCATCCCCTTTACATGAACTTCTTTAGTCCAGGCCCTTATCTCCTGAACCTGGGTTAATGTTTGGGTTCCCAGCACTGGGCTCTCCTATTCCGGGCAATTTTGTATGTTGCCGGCAAACCAGTCTTTCTAGGACACTGATCTCCTCACGTCATTCACCCTCCCTAAAATCTTAGAAAGGTCCCTATTCTCTCTTGAATCTACAGCAAAGAAACTGAACCTTGTGGGACAGCCTAGGAGCAACTTTGAGTCATGAAGCTGTATCATTTCTTCCTAAAAGTGTCTCATGTCCCATGGCCCAGACTTGTATAGACCCTACACCCACACTGCGGCCACAGCCCTCCGACCTGTGCTGTGAGTGTTCTTAATGGGTTCCATTCATTCATGATCATTTTCAATTTTGTCACAGAGCCTAGGGAGCCGCCAGCAAAAGTCCAGAACATGCCTCATTATGGGACTAAGATGGTAATTTTAGCAAAATTTGTAATTGTTGTCAATTCCTAACTCTATATGAATTTAATCTTTTGACCATAAAGATCAGTGGCAGAGCCTAGGAAGCTACAGCCGGAAGAACTAAGCACATAAACACACAGAATCAATAAGTAGATGGGATCCAGGTGGTCAGGTACATACATAATTCCAGGCAGTTGCTGCTTTTACTCTATTTCAGGAATCTCCTATTCTAAAGATATGGATACTGGCCTCAAGAGTTGAAGAACAGGGACATTCTGTGTCTTTCCTCTGCTTTTTAGATTATAGATTTTTTTTTCAACATGCTGAATTGTAAAAGTGGAAAACTGTATGTGAGGTATATCAGACAGTGGAAATTGAATTAACTTCTTGTGCCAAAAGACTTAAAATTACTATGTGCATCAAATCTACTCAATAGACATACAAATGTATCATTTAAAATATAAAATTAAAGGTGAATTTTATATGGTAACTGTTCTAGTTCCACAAAAAGATTTCAAACAAAAGTTGAGCACATTCTGGTTATGATTAAATAAAAGAGGTAGGAATCAAGGCTGGTGGTTTGGGCACTGAGTTAAGTGACACAATTAGTCGTAGGAGAGTTCCAGAATGCTCAGAGAATGTGGCCCCTTGTTCCCAGCATCAAAACAAAGCAGGCCAGTGTGAATAAGACCAGGACATGATTCAGTGGTCAGAGGGCCTGGCATTGGTGAGGTCTAGAGAAGGCAATTAAGGCCAGAGGAGTCTAGAGCAGTAGTTTTAGGAAGTCAATGGATTAAGTCCAAATTTTGGGGATGTGTGCTAGGGAAAAATAGGTCATTTAATGAACACACCCGATACTCAGGGGCATACTCAGTAACTTCATCCCAGGTGTTAAGCAAGTCTAGAAGGGAGGTGCCCCACTATATCTGACTTCCACCCTAGGCATCGCCCCAGCCCCAGCGTGGGATACTGCCCCATCCCCTCTGGCTCTAGCTGGGTGGTGCACCTTGGCCACCGTATTTCCAGCACCTGCATTCCTTGGAATTTAGAGAATTAACAGCCAGATCCCCCCACCTCCCCAAAGCAGCGTCAAGCAGTGACCAGTGGGAGCTGGTGTGTACTGTCTCAACGCCTTCCCTCCTAGGCGGGAAAACTTTGGAAGTACAACTTCTACACTGGCTCCTATATAATAACTGGCTTAATGACACTCCCTTTCTGGCTGCCTCCCTTTCTCTGATTCACTTCCTCCAGTGCCCTACTGGTGTTTCCCAGGATTCTCCGACCTCCAAACAAACGCATGGTACCTGAATTCTTGTCTCAGGGTATTTCTTGGGAGGAGGGGACGAGGGGGACTAAACTAAGATGCTCTGAGTTGTCTTCATCCTCTCCAGGCCTAACTTAGCCTCCTCCCAAGACGCCTTCAGCAACTGCTGGTGCCAAGGGATCATGGGAACTGTCTTTACTGAAGACAGTCTGCAAGGTCACAGCTGATCTGGGATGAGGATGGGCTCTCCATGCCCCGAGGATTACCAGCAGCCCAAAGCTGCACAAGGAAGAAACCTCGAGAAAGGTAATCATGGGAAAGGAGTAGTGCGATGTGAGTAAGGAGGGCATGTTAGGTGGGAGAAGCCACCTGGAGAGCCTTAAGGCACCACTGGCTGGGACCCCCTTACAGGGAGGAACTGGGAGTAAGAGCAAATTGAAGCAGCCCTGCCTTGCCTCTCCTCTGGTCCTGAAGCTACACCCCGACTCTTCTGCCTTTAAACCCACTG
Organism: Caperea marginata; assembly: GCA_029224305.1. NCBI lineage: Eukaryota > Metazoa > Chordata > Mammalia > Artiodactyla > Neobalaenidae > Caperea > Caperea marginata. The sequence goes on from JANTQK010007858.1 coordinate 11,672, forward strand.
TTGGCTTCTCTGCCCTCAGTTACAGAACTTGCTCCTATGTCTGCATCCTCCTCAGCCAGCTTTTCATCTCTTCTCTCCCCCAGGTCTCGGCCCATTGGCCTTTAGCCCTGGATCCTCTCCAGGGATCACACTCTTAAACCTGGTCCTGTGCACAGCCACTAAACCATCTTAGATCCCTAGTGCAACGTGATGCTTCCTGTAATTTCTTAGCATTCAACCCCTTTCCTAAAACTGCCAAGGAACCTTTATCCCTTTGTAGTGAAGGCTATACCCATTTTGAATTCTGTGAAAGTCACAATCTGCTTAAAAAGAGTAACACTCCATCTTGACCTTCATTCTCAGGCCCCTGCCACCTCAATTATTTATTTGTTTATTACCAGATCCTTCTTTCTGTTGAAACACCTTCTTCACGGTCTGACAGGCCGAGCCATCCCCAAGGCACACGCCACAGCGATCCTCCGTGGCGCTGGAATCGATCTCATAGTCACAGCCGACCATCTGCGGGGAAGAGAGGTTGAGGACGAATGACAGGCAGGAGAGGCCACACCTGCCCTGGGCTTTTGACTCCTCCTTCCCCCCCTTTGCTCTGGATGAGATTGTGGCGGGGGCAGATACAAGATAAATGTTTCCTCTTCCTCGTGGTGGCCAGAAGAATACCCAAAGCACCCACTGATGGTAAAGGAAATACTTGCTTTGAGGGGAAAGAGGTACACACTGAATGCATTTGCAACTTCCCCTGAGTGAGAGGCAGAATTGAACACACTTTCAAAAATGGAACCATGAAAATGTCTTGGAATCATTGTCGGGGGAGCAGCAAATCCCTTTCAGATGTGCAAACCTCATGCCCCCTCCTCTCTAATGAGATTCCCAGGGATGATGGAATGACTCCACCTATACTTAGTTGTTCACTCCCTTTACATTCCTCACTGGGGATATTCTCTCTGGTTCCTGTCTGAACTGGCAGCCCTGGGGGAAAACGTGGCTTCATGCTGAGACCATTCCAGCCCCGTGAGGGATGACACCTCGGACCTGCAGACCCATCAGCAGATCCTTTGGCGCCTCCTATGACCCCAGCCCCACCACCTGTCACATGTAGGCGTATCCCAGCCATCCTGACCTCCTTCCCTCCAGCTGCAGAGGAGGAACTGGTCATTTCTCCCCCGAGCCAGGCCTAACCTTGTTCGTGTGCTCTGGACCTGACCACTTCTCAGTGTTCTGTCCATTGGTCCTCCCAAATCATCATCCTTCCCTCTGCACTGGTTCCTTCTCCTCCACCCACCAATACGGCCAAGCCTTTCCCATCCAATTCCCATTCTGGAAAAGGAGAGTAATTAAACTTGGGGTGTTTGGTAGCATCAGATACCAGAGAATCGTTAACACTCAGATGGAAAGTCATGGAAAACACGTGAACTTCCACTGAAATCCTTTGTTCCTTGCTCTCTTCTACGGCCTATATTCCTTAACCACATTTCAGTGGTAGAAGAAAGAGGAAAAACTACACCATATTATATATATTTTAAATTATTTATTTATTTATTTACTTTTGGCTGCGTTGGGTCTTCGTTGCTGCGTGCAGGCTTTCTCTAGTTGCGGCGAGCAGGGGCTACTCTCCTTTGCAGTGCGTGGGCTTCTCACTGTGGTGGCTTCTCTTGTTGCGGAGCATGGGCTCTAGACGCGTGGGCTTCAGTAGTTGTGGCTCGCGGGCTTAGCAGTTGTGGTTCACGGGCTCTAGAGTTCAGGCTCAGTAGTTGTGGCATACGGGCTTAGTTGCTCTGCAGCATGTGGGATCTTTCCGGACCAGGGCTAGAACTCGTGTCCCCTGCATTGGCAGGCAGATTCTTAACCACTGCGCTACCAGTGAAGTCCCTACGCCATATTATATTAATTGGATTTTTCTTTTCTGTTTGGGAAGAAGAATTGTGCCCAGGTAGTTTTTTTCTCTCTCTCAAAGATAATTCCCTTTCTTATTTTAAAGCCACCTCAAATCAGCTGAAAGGAAGAACCATTTAGGTCTTTAAATACACCCTCCCTCCACCATCTAAACAGAGAATTAAGGCCCACAGACAAAAAATAGTGCCATTACTCAGGTTAACCATGTCTAACTTCCTTTAGATCCAAAGATGGTGCTACTTGACACAGTTGGGAAAAATAAACTGCTAAGAGATGAAAAAAACTTAACAACGCTAATCACAATGGAAAAGAAAGAAGTTGTCTGGATGTGTGCCTTCACTGGTTATAAGCAAAATGCCACCCCGTCACAAGTGATATGTTTACATCAAGCTTGAGCATCCTCTAATAAGCTGAACTTTACAAATCCTATTCTCAGTGACCGCCATTCCTTCACGGACTTGGAACCAGCCAGGGAAACATACTTTGCAACATACTGAAGTGTTTAAGAAAAATCTCTACCAAGAGGGGATGGATTAAAAATGTGAAGGAAAAAGGAAAGAAAGCCAGAAAAACAAATACCTTGAGCCCATCTTTCTCCTCCAGCAATATCTGCCTGCATCCCTGGGGGGCAGGGGCAGGGAAGGAAACACACACATCCCAGTAGGTCGGCCCACAGCATAGCGCGTGGTTCTTGTGGAGACTTCACCCTTCTGTTCCTCCACCAGCTGCACACAGCACAGTCAACACCGAACTGAGTACATAACTGAAGGCCTAGGACGGCAGAAGCCCGTCCTCCTTGCTATACATAAAATGTAAGGCTCTCAGGGGAAGATGAACAGACATTCCTCTCTTCCACGTCCTGTGCTCTGGCAACAGGGCCACAGCAATACTGTCTTTCTGCCTTCAGCCGGATCAGAGGGGCTCTGATCCAGTATGTCTCTCCTCCGATGTACCTCTAAGGAGGCCAGATAGCCTCCCAACAGGCTGCATTTCTTTTTTAAAAAAAGAAAATCCCTTTAATTTCCTATCATTATTTCTTTCTTTAAAAAACAGCTTTCTTGGGGGTGTAGCTGATATATAAAATACTACACATATTTAATTTTATAATTTGATGAGTTTGGACTCATACAAACACCTGTGAAACCACTGCCACAATCAAGGCAACAGACATATCTATCAGCTCCAAAAGTTTCCTTGTGTCCCTTTTGTGTATGTGTGTGGTAAGAACACTTACCATGAGACCTACCCTCGTCACAAAATTTTAAGGGCACAATACAGTGTTGTTAACCACAGGCAATACGTTGTAAGGCAGAGCTCTAGGACTTATTCATCTTGCATAAATGAAACTTTATACCCGTTGAACAGCAACTCTACACTGGTCCCTTGACAACTACCATCCTCTTCTCTGCCTCGATGAGTTAGACTATTTTAGATTCTCATACAAGTGGAATCTTGTAGCATTTATCCTTCTGCGACTGACTAGTTTCACTTAACGTTCTCCAGGCTCACCCACGTTGTCAAAATGTCAAGATTTCCTTCTTTTTTAAAGTTGAGTAATATTCCATGGTATGTATATACCACATTTTCTTTATCCATTTGTTGATGAACATCTGGGTTGTTTCCATCCGTATCTTGGCTAGTGAATAATGTTGTTATGAACACGGGAGTACAGATGTCACTTCAAGATCCTGATTTCATTCTCTTGGATACATACCCCAGAACTGGCATTGCTGGGTCATATGGTAAAAATTAAATATTTTTAATTTAATTAAAAAATGAATATTTTAATTTAGTTAAAATAAATATTTTTAATTTTTTGAGGAATCTCCATACTATTTTCCATAGTGGCTGCACCATTGTACATTCCCACCAACAGTGCACAGGTTTTCAATTTCTCCGCATCCACACCAATACTTGTTATCTTTTGTGATTTGGTAATAGCCATCCTAACAGGTATGAGGTGATATCTCATGAGTTTCACCTGTATTTCTCTATGTTTAATGATGTTGAGCACCTTTTCATATACCTGTTGGCCATCTGTATATCTTCTTTGGAGAAACGTCTATTCAAGTCCTTGGCTCATTTTTTAAATCAGGTTATTTGTATTTCTGCTGTTGAGCTGTAGGAGTTTCTCATACATTTTAGATATTAACCCCTTATTGTATATATGGTTTGCAAATATTGTCCCCCATTCTGTAGGTTGCCTCTTTATTCCAATGACTATTTCCTTTCCCGTGCAGAAGTGTATCATCAATTCTTGACCCTGTCATTTGAACCAAAGAGCATCCTATCTTGAGTATTACTTAGAGAAGTCAGGTCCCAGTCTTCCACTAGGCTTTCAGCCCTACGTGAGTGAATAAGTAATACGTATTCTTACCAATTCTCATTTCTTCCTTATGAGTTTTACTGTTTTACTTAGTAAATTCTCAAGTAACTGAGGACTGAAATACCAACTGGCGCCTTGACCTGCTCCACTTAGAATGTCATCATTTCTTTCTACAGTCCCTTGGCAAAGGTAGAGACTGGAAAAATGCCTGGTTCCAAGAGGAGATTCATTCCCAGCTAATGAAACTTTAGTGTGAAGATAATGCCAGTTATGCTTAACTGAGAAGAACAGGTAAATGATATTGTCCTTTAATAAATGGGACAGCAGCAATAATGCTTTCCTCACCATAAGTTTAAGGGCCAAGAGATAGGATCTGGCCTTCTAGAAAGACATCTGGCCCAGAGAAATTGATTTTGGGGTGTTCAGTCAATCACCGAGATGGCCAAAATGGCCTTGAGAGAGAACAAAGAAGGTTCAGGACAGTTTCTGAGAGCAATGAGAAGGGGAGCTAACTTAGGGCAGGTAGGAAGATTGTCAAGTAAGGTTAAGGACTTGGCTGGGGTTGAAGACATTGACTTTGTAAGGGCACAAATTCACAAAGTTGAATTATTATTTTAAGAAGTGTATAGTAGACTGATTGTAAGAACAAAAAATCATTGTGGGTGGGTTGGTCAGAATCAGGGTCCTGGGGAAAGAGGGTGATGGAAGGCTAAGAGGAGAAATCTAGGGGATGGCTGATGTGCTAGTTCAGGGCATCTAGGCTGTTTGGGGAATAAATGAAGCCAAAGCTTTGCTGACTGGGAGAAAAGGGACGAGTGAAGGAACTGAAAGTCAAAGAACTGGTTACCAAGAGAAAGGGGTGAGCGAGTTGGATGGTTAGCAGCCTGTCTTAAGACAGCAGGTAAGACTGCAGAGCTGGGACAGTTGGAAGAGGGGTGGGAATATCTGCTCATATATTTAAAAGCTTACTGCATGTTGTACTTATGATTAAAAAAGGAAAGGAGAAAATAATTTAACTGTAAATACCACTTTACTTAAAAATCTTAGCCTTGTGTAGATACAGTAAGTAAATGAAATAGTAGGAAAAAATTCAATAAATAGAAAAAAAGCAGCTTAGGAGCTCAGTACAAGTTAAAAAATTGGGGGAGGGGCACAGACAGATACTTCCTAAAACAAATTCAGTTCTGATCAACGTTCGATAATTTCCTCGACAACAAAATCTGCAAATCTAAGATGCCAAAATGTTGGCAAATATCATAATTTCCAAATAGACAGCTAAGTATATGAGTATAAGCAAATACAAGTATTTGTATGAATATAAGCAAATTTTTCATATCCACAAAGAAGATGAATTAGACACATATATATTTTTTTCTGATGGTATAACTTTTTATTTCAATACACGTTCAATTCCCTTTGAAAAAACTGTGGTAAATGAATAAGAAGACTAACAAAAGCTGAAAATAACTACAATCTGGATCTTTAAAAGATAAACTATATTTAGGCTATTAAGGTAAACTTGATTTGACATATTTTTTTCTGCTTAAAACCTTAACTCAGTGTGGTGTAGACAGAAAGTAATTAAAATTTCTTAAAGGCCTTAACTGGTTTCCAGAAAGAAAAAGGCAAGCTGAGAGAATTTGGCTTATTCTATTAAGCTGATTTAACTGGTTTCAAGAGAGACACACAAGACCCCTTATGTTTTGTTCAAAACATCACAAGCTAAAATGGAATATTTTTTCCATCACAAGCTAAAGATACTGTCTCTATGCATGCAAAGGTATTTAGGTCTAAAAGATAATTTTAGCATCACATTCATTTTTTGATGACTAAAGTTCTCAGCCCTAGCAGCATATGGCAGTCACCTGAGGAGTTTTAAAAATACCAATGCCCAGGACCCAAATCACAGCTATTCTGAATTAATAGGGTGGAGATAGAGCCAGGCATCAGTAGGTTTTAAAAGCTCTCCAGCTGATTCTAATAGGCAGCCAGGCCTGAGACCCACTGTATTAAACGGCAATGGGGCTGTTTGGGTCTAAATTAGCTAAATAAACTTTTTCCTGCTCTAGGGAACAGGTCTAACCTGAAATATATTAATTATTTTTGGCTCTTTGTAGCTACAGTGGTAATTAGTGTGTCAGGAAGAGAATTCTGCCTGAGCTCTTTCCAATTTAGAGTCTGATTATGGCTTCTTGTTAGCTCACTCAGTCCTGGGAATCATCATGTTGCCTCCTGTGCCTCCGTAGCTACTGGAATAAGTCCATCAGTAACTGCAAGGTGATAAATTCACCTTCCCAGGGTGCTAACAATTTATGGGCAGGAGCTTTTCATGGCAACAATTTGGTCCACTGGAAAAAATTGTGATAATTATTTGCAAAAACAAATAAAATATATTAAGAGTTTATTGTGTGCCAGGGGCTCTGTTAAGGGCTTAACCTATATGACCTTATTTAATCTAAGATATGTTAATATCCCAATTTTATGAAAGAAAACTGAGTCTTAGAAAGATGTATAGAGTTATACAGCTAGGAAATAGTGGTATTGGGTTCATATTCTAGAGCCTGAGCACTAAGCCATTATGCTTTACTAATAGTTAATTGAGTATTTTTATATAGTTTCTTTTTTCACTGATTAAAAACACCTTCTCTTTTTTTTTCCTCTTTGTTTTTAAACATCTTTATTGAAGTATAATTGCTTTACAATGGTGTGTGTTAGTTTCTGCTTTATAACAAAGTGAATCAGTTATACATATACATATGTTCCCATATCTCTTCCCTCTTGCATCTCCCTCCCTCCCACCCTCCCCATCCCACCCCTCTAGGTGGTCACAAAGCACCGAGCTGATCTCCCTGTGCTATGCAGCTGCTTCCCACTAGCTATCTATCCCACACCTGGTAGTGTATATATGTCCATGACACTCTCTCACCCTGTCACATCTCACCCTTCCCCCTCCCCATATCCTCAAGTCCACTCTCTAATAGGTCTGAAAAACACCTTCTCTTTAAACTGAGATTTATGCCTGAGTGTTGGATCACAAAACTTGTTCATCAGTTCCTTGCAAAACAGACTGTGAGCAATGGGGATAAATTCTTCAATGTTTGTACAAATAAAGGCATTAAAAAATCAGATCTAAGTACTTTATATAAAGGCAGAATTTTTTAATGGATTCACTGTGAAAAAGTTAAATCAAAATCAGAAGACCTGGTTTATAACTACCTGTCATGCCATCTCTCTTCCTAAGGAGCTCATGTTGGTGATCAATGGAGAATGAAATGTCAAAATGTTCTGTGAAAAACACTATACAATTATTAATTTCAGTTTTTCCTCAAATTTAACTAACTCTGTTGGCAAGTAACCAACAAACAATTCAATACCACTGTAATAATCCGAGTTGCCTTTTCCTAGTAATTCCTCCTTTAATTTGGTTCTTCTTCAACCTGACCCAGCTTCATGCCTAAAATAATATCACAGAGCACATCAACAGATCAAGAAATGAAGACAACAGCAGGAGGACATTCAGTTCCTAACTGTGATTTTGATGAACACTGAAAAGTCTTGTCTCACAGACCATATAAAAATACCAGACCACATGCAAATACCGTGAAAGCAAAAGATTAGAACATCTGACTTCCCGAATTAATAAAAATCATGGTTTTATAAAGTTGTAGATTAAGGAAACATACCCAATACCTTACATATGCCATTAATACAGACATTTCTGCTGTTGCCGCCGTCAAAGCAAGGGGTACCATCAGTGACAGCATCCAGCATTTTCTCGGAAAACTGGCCATCTATGGGTCGGCAGTAGAGCTCACAAGGACGTGCTGAAGTGAAAGAGAGACAAATCCTTGCAAGTTAGCTTTCTAGCTCAGCACCCTTCCCCCAGGATTTTGTATGTATGAATCCCCAAGTGTCATTCATCTGGAGATTCCCATCTTTTACCTTTCTGTGACACATGCTGTAATGCAGGCTTCTTTCTTTTAAAGCGTTTTACAACAAATTAAACTGGGAAGATCGCTTTAAAATGCTATGCCTTTTGTTACAAATGATGAAACCTTTCAATCCAATGTTGAACTGTGCTTATAAAAATAAGGCAGTGAGCATCTGGGGTTAACCTAGAAAATAAGTCATAGCAACCAGTGATGCAGGACTCCAGACAAGCATCACGTTTGCCTGTTATTTTGCAGCAAAGTAAGCAGACCACCAGGGGAGATGCTCCCGTGGGGCCAGCTCATTACTAACACCACTGCCACTATCATAAATCAACCCCAACATATAGTCTCCCTTGTTCTCCTCAAGTCCAAGAAGTCCTTGGACATAGGTTTACAACCACATAGAAACAAAAGATCTGCTGTTTTGCTAAAGCAGAAGCCACCTTGCTTATCATAGTGGTCCATCCCATCATTCTGGGTCCTGCACTGAATCCATTCTAAGGTTCAATTTTCTGTTCCCTTGTGAGTGATCTCCTGCACAGAATCGTTCTAAAGATTTACTTAATAAAATGTGTATCTATACGTAGGTACTTCGAATAACCAGAAAAAGAGGTAACTTTTAAAACATAAATTGTCCTAAAAATTTTAATAGGTAATATCTGTATATGATAAGAATTCAAATAGTTAATTTTCTTTGAATATTACGTCTTGTTCTCTTTAAGTGAAAAATCTGAGAATATCCTCTTCAGAAAGATCCTTTGGGGATCTCTTCTGGGTCTGTTTACTCGGGGAAGGGCTGTTAGTTTCTTGGTGGTGTGACCAGCTGAGGGCTCAATGAGACCACCCGTAAGGCCGTTTGCCTTGGACCCACCTCAGTGTGGATGGGCCCCAGATGCAAGGCCAGCGTGTAGGGCTGCTCAAGGATGCAATGATCCATGTGGTAAAGAAATAAAAGTGTACAACTTACACAAATATAACAGAGTGAAACTCAAACACTGAAACTCTGGAGGAACTTGAGACAATTTCTAAAACATCTGTTTAAATCTTAAAGGAGAAAGGTAAAAGCAAATAAAGAATACCAACTGATTTTATATAAACTTCAGTGGATAAGTTGTCTGAGAAAATGAATAAAGTTAAAATGAGTTGGAGAGATCATAAAGTGCCACCGGAAAAGGGCCAGCAGACTCCGGAGACAAGGCGTAATTCAGTATTACTGTAAATCTTCATTCCTGGCAGCATGATTAGCTCTGTGACTGCCTGAACTGGAATAGAAGTGCTTAGAGGGAGCCACCTGGGAGCAATTCTGCTCTCTGAGCGATGAGAGCATCCATCCAGGTGTGCTGAGTCCAGGGAATCATTTCAGGAAACATCAAGTAGAAGGATGGAGGCAGGGGAAACACTTTTTCAAAAGCTTTGATTTGAGCTTTAGAATTTAGATTTGAGATTTTCTATTTGGACACATGAAACACAAAGACAAAGCAGCCCTGAATTATTCTGGAGCTTTTCTAAAGGAATTACCTGTTCCAGCCTGCTGGGGAGGGCTGGGACTAGAGGTGCCTGAGGGTGCGAATTCTAAGAAGGCACTCACTCTCAGGGTTGTAAAAACGGGTCCTCCCAGCAAGTAAACCCCCATCCAAAGGCAAGCATTGCACTGAATTCCAGAATGGTGAAGTTCCAATGTCTGCCTTAGTTTTACTCCCTCTGGGCTTGTGCTGTTTGACTCCCTCCCTGAAGGATGAAACTACCCAGAGGCTTTTGCTGGTCTTGTTTATTTAGTGAGCTAAGGGAATGTTGCTTTGTTAAAATAACAGCCAATGTATTACTTGAATATTATTTCCCAGATCTTCTTGTGCTTTGCAGTGGTTATCTGATTTCATTTTAACTATCACAACCACCTTATGATGTTAGTTCTTTTATTATCCCCATTTAGAAGAGAAAATTTAGGCGCAGAGAGATTAAGTTTTCCAAGATCTCACAGTATGAGTGGTACAGTAGAAGCTGACGGTTTAGCTTAGAGCTCACGCTATTAACCCCTAACCTACAGGCACAGAATTATTTTTAACAAAAACAAATGCTTTGATGAGATATTTAAAGTAACCACTCTTCGTGTTATTAGACAATGCATTTATTCATGGATCATATCTGAGAAGCAAACTTGGTAGAATACCCACTGGACTCCATTTTAATAATCTTTCATGGGTCTTAAATATGGTGAGAATCACTAGTCTCTGGAGACATTAGTTCTACAGAGAGCAGGTGTAAAAGCCATTAGTTCTACAGAGAGCAGTATTTCTTATACATCTGTTCCAATATCTCTTCCTCTTGCGTCTCCTCCCTCCCACCCTCCCCATCCCACCCTTAGGTGGTACAAGCATGAGCTGATCTCCCGTGCTATGCGGCTGGCTTCCCACTAGCTATCTATTTTACATTTTGGTAGTGTATATATGTCCATGCCACTCTCTCACTTTGTCACAGGATTACCTTTCCCCCTCCCCATATCCTCAAGTCCATTCTCTAGCAGGTCTGCAATACTTATTCCCGTATTACCCCTAGGTTCTCATGACCTTTTCGTTTTCCTTTGATTCCATATATATGTTTTAGCATTCGGTATTTGTTTTACACAATATCCATCGTTAATCAATGAGATATGGATTTGACCAACATTTAGAATCCTAGTTACCAGGAGCGTGTTGATTTTTAATAGCATATAGCAAGTAGAAGAAACAGGAAGAAAAGAAGAATAATTTTTTGTTTAGCCTTTCACTCAGTTTAACTAGATATGTTTATAAAATATGTGTCCAATTATAGGGGCTAAGGTCAGTGTAAAATTTTCAGGATGTTTCCAATAGTCATAAAACAATATTTAAAAGACACAATAAAATTTAATGTTAATTAAAAATCAACGGAATAGGGACTTCCATGGCAAGTCCAGTGGTTAAGACTCTGTGCTCCCAGTGGCAGGGGGCCCATGTTCAATCCCTGGTCAGGCAACAAGGTCTCCGCATCTGCAACTATAGAGCCACACATGCATCAACCTAAAATCCCACATTGCCACAAACCTAAAGATCCTGCATGTGGCAATGAAGAACAAAGATCATTGCGTGCCGCAACTCAGACCCGGCACAGCCAAAAAATAAATAAATAAATACTTTTTAAAAATAAAGAGGAATAAAAAACTCATATAATATAAACGTTTTTTTTTTTTTCTGGTTGATCTAATATAATGTGTTTGATTTAATTTTAAAATTGACCCAAAATAAAAATCTATACGGCTTGGTGCTGTCTTTTCTATTTCATTTTACTTTAAAGTAAATAAATAAATGTTATTTTTATTTTGTAATGAGGAGTAATGGGGATAATGTGTTATACTTTCTCTACAATTTTTCAGCATAGTTATATTACTTTTTAACATGCAACGAGTTTTAACTTTAAAAAGTAACTTAAAAGATTTTCGTGTTTTACTATTGGTTTGTAATTGCTGTAACTGAATTTATTCCTTAAATATTAGGCCTATGTAGCTGCTCATTGGTTCAATCAAATCTTTCGGAGAAAGAGTTCACTGTGTATTTTTGTTTGGGGCAGTTTCAAAAACTCCCTGGGTTTTTCCTTATGATGACTTGCCCACAGGTAACATCAGTCTGTACAATGGCCCAAGCTATCAAGAAGCCTGTACAACAAGGCATCAAAGGTGGAAGTCAGGGCTGCTGTGGATACTCCAGATGTCACATAGACCCTTCCCCTTCTCTTATTTCAAGAGGGCAGCTATGTGTGGAACCCGTATGTGATGTTGTCAATTCAATTGTTTTTAGTTTTAGTTTTATTTTTCAATTATCCAGGTGGTCTACCTATTGAAACAAGCCCTTTTATTTATTATTTAATTTTCTTTATTTAAAAAAAATTTTTTTTTTTATAAGATGTCACCTTTTTTTTTTAAACCATCTTTATTGGAGTATAAGGATTTACAATGGGTGTTAGTTTCTGCTTTACAACAAAGTGAATCAGTTAAACATTTTACATATGTTCCCATATCTCTTTCCTCTTGCGTCTCCCTCCTCCCCACGCCTCCCCCATCCCACCCTCTAGTGTGGTCACAATGCACTGAGCTGATCTCACCTGTGCTATGCGGGATGCTTCACCACTAGCTTATCTATTTTACATTTGGTAGTGTATATTTATGTCCATGCCACTCTCTCACTTTGTCACAGCTTACCTTTCCCCCTCCCCATTCCTCTAAGTCATTCTCTAGCAGGTCTGCATCCTTTTCCCGATCTTACCCTTGTTCTTAAAGACCTTTTTCTTTTTCCTTAGATTCCATATTATGTATTAGCATACGGTATTTTGTTTTACACACTATCCATCGTTAATCCATGAGATATGGATTGAACCCAAATTTGTAATCCTAAGTTACAAGGAGCGTGTTGATTTTTAAATAGCAAATAGCAAGTAGTAACAGGAAGAAAAGAAGAATAATTTTGTTTAGCTTTCCGCAGTTAAACTAAGATATGTTTATAAACTATGTGGCCAATTATAGGGGCTAAGGTCAGTGTAAAAATTTTCAGGATGTTCCAATTAGTATACAACATAATTTAAAAGACACATAAAATTAATGTTAATTAAAATCAAAGGAATAGGGACTTCCCTGGCAGTCCAGTGGTTAAAGACTACTGTGATCCCAGTGCAGGGGGCCCAGGTTCAATCCCCTCGTCAGGCAACAAGTCTCGCATCCTGCAACTAAGAGCCCACATGCCTAACTAAGATTCCCACATGCACAACTAAAGATCCTGATGTGGCAATGAAGACAAAGTTCCTGCGTGCCGCAATCAGACCCGGCCACAGCCAAATAATTAAATTAATAAATACTTTTTAAAATCAATAGGAATAAAAAACTCATATAATATAAACTGTTTTTTTTTTTTCTGGTTTATCTAATAAAAGAGTGTTTTGATTTAAATTTTAAATGACCACAAATAAAACTAAAGGCTGGTGCTAGTCTTTTATTTCATTTTACTTTAAAGTAAATTTATAAATGTTATTTTTATTTTGTAATTGAAGGGTAATGGGATCATGGGGTTATACTGTTCTCTACATTTTTTCTGCATAGGTATATTACTTCTTAACATGCATGAGTAATTTACTTTAAAGTAACTTAAAAATATTTACCGTGTATTTACTATGGTTGTAATTACTGTAACTGAATTATTCCTTAAATTTTAGGCCGTAGCTGCTCTTGGTTCAAATCAAACTTATGGTGAATTGTGTTCACTGTGTTTTATGTTGGGAGTTACAAACTTCCCTGGGTTTCTATGATTGACTTGCCCACAAGGTAACTCAGTCTGTTCACAAGCCCAGCTCATCAAGAAGGCTGTTACAACATGGCCTCAAAGGTGGAAGTCAGGGCTGCTGTGGATACTCCAGTCTGTCACATGACCTTCCCCTTCTCTTATTTCAAGAAGGCCAGCCAATGTGGAAACCCGTATGTGGAATGTTGTCACATTCATTTGTTTTTTATTTTTTTATTTTTATTTTTATTATCAGGTGGGCTCTACCTAATGAAACAAGCCCTTTTATTTAATTATGTAATTTTCTTTATTTAAAAAAAAAATTTTTTTTTTTAAGATGTCACTTTTTTTTTTTAGAACCATCTTTATTGGGTGTTTATTTGCATTACAATGGTGTGTTAGTTTTCTGTTTACAACAAAGTGAATCAGTTATACATATACATATGTTCCCATTTTCTTCCCTCTTGCGTCTACTCCCTCCCACCCTCCCCATCCACCCTCTAGGTGGTCAACAATGCACTGAGCTGATCTCCATGTGCTATTCGGATGCTTCCCACTAGCTATCTATTTTACATCTTGGTAGTGGTATATATGTCCATGGCCACTCTCTCAATATGTCCAGCTTACCTTTCCCCCTCCCCATTTCCTTCAAGTCCATTTCTCTTGCAGGTCTGCATCCTATTCCCGTCTTACCCCTTAGTTCTTCATGGACCTTTTTCTTTTTCCTTAGATTCCATATATATGTGTAGCATACGGTATTTGTTTTACACACTATCCATCGTTTAATCATGAGATTTGTTTTGAACCCCACATTTGAATCCTAAGTTACCAGGAGCGTGATGATTTATAAATAGCAAATAGCAAGAGAAACAGGAAGAAAAGAGAATAAGTTTTGTTTAGCCCTTCCTCAGTTAACCTAAGTTTGTTTATAAACTATGTGTCCAATTATAGGGGCTAAGGTAGTGTAAAATTTTCAGGATGTTCAATAGTCATACCAACAATAATTTAATAGGACACATAAAAATTAATGTTAATTTAAAATCAAAGGGAATAGGGACTTCCCTGGCAGCAGTCCAGCTGTTTATGAAATCTGTGATTCCCAGTGCTGGGGGCCCAGGTTCAATCCCTGGTCAGGCCTACAAGTCTCGCATCCTGCAAAATAAGAGGCAACATGCCTCAACTAAAGATCCCACATTGCCACAAACTAAAGATCCTGGCATGTGGCAATGAAGAACAAGATCTGCGTGCCGCAACTCAGACCCCGGCAATGCCAAATAAATAAATATATAAATAACTTTTTAAAAATCCCAAAGGAATATAAAAAACTCATATAATATAAACTTTTTTTTTTTTTCTGGTTGATCTAATATATGTGTTTTGATTTAATTTTAAATTGGGACCCACAAATATTTAAAACTTAAGGCTGGTTGCTAGGTCTTTTATTTCTTTATACTTTAAAGGTAAAATACAATAAATGTTATTTTATTTTGGTAATGTAGGTGTAAGGGATCATATGTGATTATACTTTCTCTTACAATTTTTAGCATAGTATATTACTTTTAACATGCCAGAGTATTTAATTTAAAGTAACTTAAAAAATATTTACCAGTGTATTACTATGGTTGTAATTAATGTAACTGACTTTATTCCTAAATTTTAGGGACTGTAGCTGCTCTTGGTTCAATCAAACTTCTGGAGAAAAGAGTTCACTGGTGTATTATAGTTGGGCAGTTACAACTCCCTGGGTTCTTATGATGACTTGCACACAAGGGAACTCAGTCTGTCCACCAAGGCCCTGCTCATCAAGGAAGCCTGTACAACAAAGCCTCAAAGGTGGAAGTCAGGGCTGCTGGGGATACTCCAGGACTGTCACATAGAACCTTCCCCTTCTCTATTTCAGAGGCAGCAATGTGGAACCCGTATGTTGAATGTTGTCACATTCAATTGTTTTTTATTTTCTTATTTTTATTTTTAATTATCCAGGTGGCTCTATCTAAATGAACCAAGCCCCTTTTATTTATTATTTAATTTTCTTTATTTAAAATAAAATTTTTTTTTTTAAGATGTCACTTTTTTTTTTTAAACCATCTTTATTGGAGTTTTAATTGCTTTACAATGGTGTGTTAGTTTCTGCGTTACAAACAAAGTGTGAATTCAGTTATACATATACATATGTTCCCATATTCTTCCCTCTTGCGTTCTCCCTTCCCTCCCACACCTCCCCTTACCCACTCCCTATAGGTGGTCACTAAAGCACCTGAGGCTGATATCCCTGTGCTATGCGGCTGCTTCCATAGCTATCTATTTTACATTTGGTAGTGTATATATGTCCATGCCACCTCTCTCACTTTGTCACAGCTTACTTTCCCCTCCCCATATCTAAAGAATTCTCTAGCAGGTCTGCATCCTTATTCCCGTCTTACCCCTAGGTTTTCTTCATGGACTTTTTCTTTTTTCCTAGATTCCATTTATTTGTATTAGCATACTGGATTTGTTTTACACACTATCCATCGTTAATCCAATGAGATATGGATTGAACCCACATTTGTAATCATAAGTTACCAGGAGCGTGATGATTTATAAATAGCAAATAGCAAGTAGAAGAAACAGGAAGAAAGAAGAATAATTTTGTTTAGCTTTCCTCAGTTAATATGATATGTTTTTATAAAACTATGTGTCCAATTATAGGGGCTAAGGTCAAGTGTAAAATTTTCAGGATGTTCCAATTGTCAATTACAACAATAATTTAAAAGACACATAAATTTATTGTTAATATAAATCAAAGGAATAGGGAATCCCTGGACAGTCCAGTGGTTTTAAGACTCTGTGCTCCAGTGCAGTGGGCCCAGGTTCATCCCTGGTCAGGCAACAAGGTCTCGCATCCTGCAAACTAAAGAGCCCAATGCCGCAACTAAGATCCCACTTGCCTACAAATAAAGATTCCTGCTGTGGCAATGGAAGAACAATGATCCTCGTGCCGCAACTCAGACCCGCCACAGCCAAAAAAAATTAATTAATTAATTAATTTTTTTAAAAAGTGCTTAAAAAGCCTTGATAACTTTCCTGTGTAATGTATCTTAACTTCGTTCTTTTGAAACTGTAAAGCGACGAAAAATATTAAATGGTAGGATTCACAAAATGGAATATTACACACAATAAACTAAAGGTAATGCTAGTTTTAAGAATTACGTGTTAAAATGAAAACAAAGTTATAACTGAAAATTGCAGCGGTCTAAATATGAACTAGTAATTGTAATGAGAACGGTTAGAAGAAAATGTACAAAAATGAAATGTGATTATATTGTAATATTGAAATGTTGTGTGATTTTTGTTTCTTTAATGTAATGTTTATTTGTATAGAATCTATAACTGCTCATTACCACTCTACCAAAACTGTGAATTATTGTCTTATTGTATAATGCTGGTACTTCCCCCCGATTCTAGCTCACAGCTGGAGCTCTAGTTCATGTTGTGATATTTGTTATTTTGGCTTTTACAAACTTTATCAGGTTGTATCTGGAGGCGTTTGCAAGAACTTATATATCAAGAAAAGCTCAAGAATGTGACAAATGCAACCAATGCACTTTGTTGTGTCCTTCCTCCCAGACTGTGCACAGTCAATGCATTAACATTAGGATTGCTGTGGATAAGCCAACTGGGATATTTGTGCGTCACTCATAATTATGTAAATATTAATTGGCAGTTATCATGCTAAATTTCTTCTTTTAAATATTGGGCTAGTTATTTATTTTTATTGATTTTTTATTTAGGAATGGAATTTATTGTCTGAATGATTGCGTGCGGCTTGGGCATTTTTCACAAGCACTTTTAGGCATCCGCTAATGAGCAAAAGTAGTCGGTACCATTCATAATCTTTATGCCAAGTTGTCATTGTAAACGTCAAAGCCTGGTTATGCTTTTAATTTGAGGTAATTCATTGACACTGGTGTGTTACTTGAAGCTTTAGTACATTAATTTTTTTCATCTAAACCTAAGCATTAGATACCTTATAATAAATACTTCTTGCGTCTATTTGCATTAAATTATAAACATTGACAACTCATAGGTTAGAAACAGGGCAGTGGGTAAGGATGATGATTGTCCTCATTGGGGACAGAATGGAATACCTGTCCTTGACTGGACATTTTGGTAGTGTATATTATGTCCATCTCAGCTCTCTCATTTGTCACAGCTAGACAACTACAGGAAAATGTGGCAAAAAGTATGCATTCTGTGAGGATGGGTTGTGAGTATACTTCTACACAGGCAGATGAGTAATGGCCAAAAAATATAGCTGTTTCTCTGGACGGCCTTAGATTTCCATCTCCCCAAATTAGCAAAAGTTCTTGGAACTAGCACAGTTTTTCCAATTTGTTAATCCATGAGTTCTGGATCCTAAAGCACATTCTGGAATAGTAGTTACAGTTAAAGCATTGATGTGTTTCATAGCATCTAACAAGTAGATTCTGTTTGTACAACAGGGTTTCCATCTGCGGTTTTAAACTTTTCAGCTTTTTAGTAATAAATGTTTTATAAACTATTGTGTCCAACCATAGACTATAAGGTGAGTCATAAATTTTTTTACAGGATTTAGTTCAGTTAGTGACAGACAAGAATCCCTAAAAGACACATGGCCTTAATGCTCAGGGCAGAATCAATACCATTAGTGACTTCCTGGCATGTCTTTTTGTAAGACAGTGTGCTCCAGTGCTGGAGCCAGATGCTTTTTCCCTGGTTGGGGGCAACAAGGTCTCGAAGCCTTGTAACTCTAAGAGGCAACATGGGTCAATAAAGATCAGAATGCCCTAGGGCAAAAGTATTTATGAGGAAGAACAGAGACAAGGGTTGATCTAAGACTCTCCTGCCACCACTCTGACAAAGACGTAGCCAACAGGAGCAAGCCAATACTTTTGAAAACCTTCAGAGGTAAGAACGGTAGAAACTCAGAGGAATTTCTGAAGTTGGCTTTATGAAGGTCTTGACTTTGTATGGTAAACTGTTTTTATTTAAATGTTAGCTGTGTAGAGCAAATATATCTAAAGGCATTTTTTTGTCTATTCTTTCTTCTACTTTCAAGTTTTTATTTAACTGTTACAGTATTTTGTATGATGGAGTAACTCTTTCATGTGTTATACAACCTCAAACTAATCAGAATTGTTATATTATTTTCTAATATGTATAGGCTTTTAACATGTCAATTATACCTCAAAGTGGTTTTACGTGTATTGCCCAATTTAGTATTTACTTGTACTTCCTTCATTCATTAAATTCTAGGCCTTGTAGGTCCTATTGTATTTTTATTTATTCTTATGAACCACCATCACATTTAATCAGTTGTATTATGTAGGGCAGTACATATACTCTGGGTGTCCTATGATGACTTGCTACGCTGATAGTTGTGTCTGAACAACTCTAGTACAGATCAGTAAACAAGCCTAATGTAACAAGGCTCAATGGTGGAAGTAATGTGATTTGTCTGATTTTCCAGACTGTCAAGAGACCTTCCTCTTGGAGCGAATATCAAGAGGCGAGCAGTGGGAAGAAGCTTGTGCAATAAAAGTACCACGATTTAACAATGAAGATTTGATTTTGCATATTCAAAAAAATCCCTAAAGGTTGTTAGTAAAGAAACCAATTTTTTGTACTATAAATATTATAATTTACTTTATTGTTCATCAACGACTTTCTTTGTTATCCTAGATGTCACTTTTTTTTTAAACCATCTCATTATTGAACTATGATTGCTTTACAATGATGTGTGTTACGATTCTGCTTTACAACCAAGTGAATCAGTAGTATACTTATAACATATGTTCCCATATCTCTTCCATCTTGCATCTCCCTCCCTCCCAAACCCCCCATTCCCACCCCTCGTGGTGGTCCACAAAGCACTGATCTGATCTCCACTGTGCTAGGCGGGCTGTTCCCTCATAGCTATCTATTTTTACATTTGGTAGTGTTATATATGTCCATTGCCACTTTCACTTTGTCACAGCTTACCTTTCCCCTCCACATATCTCAAGTCACCACTCTCTAGCAGGTCTGCATCCGTATTCCCGTCTTACCCCTAGGTTTTCATGACCCTTTTTCTTTTTTCCTAGATTTACATATATAAGTATTAGCAATTCGGTATTTGTTTTACACACTATCCATCGTTAATCCATGAGTATGGATTGAACCCACATTTGAATCCTATGTTACAGGAGCGTGATGATTTATAAATAGCAAATAGCAGTGAAAAGGAAAGAAAAGAAGAATAAATTTTTGTTTGCCTTTCCTCAGTTATCTAAGATATGTTTATAAACTATGTGTCCAATTTAGGGGCTTTAGGTCAGTGTAAATATTTTCAGGATTGTTCCATTAGTCATACAACAATAATTTAAAAGACACAAAAATTAATGTTAATTAAAATCAAAGGAATAGGGGACTTCCCTGGCAGTCAGTGGTTTAAGACTCTGTGCTCACAGTGCAGGGGCCCTGGTTCATTCCCTGGTCAGGCTACAAGGTCTGTAATCCTGCAACCTAAGAGCCACATGCCTCAAACTAAAGATCCACATGCCAAACTAAAGATCCTGCATGTGGCAATTGAAGAACAAGATCCTGCGTGCCGCAACTCATGACCCGGCACATGCCAAATAATATTAATAATAAATACTTATTTAAAAATTCAAAGGAATAGGAAAAACTCATATAATATATAAACTGTTTCCCTTTTTTTTTTCTGGTTTGATTAATATAAAGTGTTTTGATTTTAAAATTTTAAATTGACCCCAAATAAAAACTAAAGGCTTGTGCTTTTAGTTCTTTTTATTTCATTTTACTTTAAAGTAAATAAAAAATGTTATTTTATTTTGTATGAAGGAGTATGGGATCAGTGTGTTATACTTTCTCTACAATTTTTCAGCAATTAGTTATATTTACTTTTAAATGCTAAAAAGGAGTAATTCTTTAAAAGTAACTTAAAAAATTTTACGTGTATTACTATGTTTGTAATTACTGTAACTGAATTTATTACTTTAATTTTAGGCCTGTAGTGCTCTGGTTCAAATCAAACTTCGGCGAGAAAAGAGTTCACTGTTGTATTATAGTTGCGGCAGTTACAAACTCCCTGGGTTTCCTATAGATGACTTGCCCCACTAGGGTAAGTATCAGTCTGTCACAAGGCCAAGTCTTATGAAGCCTGTACAACAAGGCCTCAAGGTGGAAGTCAGGTCTGCTGTGGATATCCAGACTGTACACATTAGACCTTCCCTTATCTTATTTCAAGAGGCAGCAAGGTGGATCCCGTATGTGAATGTTGTCTTCCTTTCAATTGTTTTTTATTTTTTATTTTTATTTTTAATTATCCAGGTGGCTCTACCTAAGAAACAAGGCCCTTTATTTATTATTTAATTTTCTTTATTTAAAAAAAAATTTTTTTTTTTAAGATGTCACTTTTTTTTTTATTCATCTTTATTGGAGTAAAATTGCGTTACAATGGTTGTGTTGTTTCTGCTTTTACAACAAAGTGAATCAGTTATACATATTACATATGTTCCCATATCTCTTCCCTCTTGCGTCTCCCTCCCTCGCCACCCTCCCCATCCCACCCCTCTAGGTGGGTCACAAAGCACTGGAGCTGATCTCCCTGTGGCCTATGCGGCGCTGTGCTGCTTCCCACTAGGCTATCTAATTTTACTTTTGGTAGTTGTATATATGTCCAATGACACTATCTCACGTTGTCACAAGCTTACCTTTTCCCCCCCTCCCCATATCTCAAGTCCATCTCTGCGGTCTGCATCCTTATCCCGTCTTACCCCCTAGGTTCTTCATGACCTTTTTCTTTTTTCATTAAGATTTACATATATTGTTTTAGCATACGGTATTTGTTTTTACACACTATACATCGTTAAGCCAGTGTTATGGATTGAAACCACATTTGAATCCTAAGTTACAGGGAGCGTGATGTTTTATAAATAGCAAAGAAATAGGCAAAGTAGAAAACTGGAAGAGAAAGAAGAATAATTTTTGTTTTCCTTTCCTCAGTTAACTAAGATTGTTTTTATACTATGTGTCCAATTATAAGGGGCTAAGGTCAGTGTAAAATTTTCAGGATGTTCCATTAGTCATACAAACAATAATTTAATAGAACATAAAATTAATGTTATTTAAAATCAAAGGAAATAGGGACTTCCCTGGCGAGTCCAGTGGTTTAAGACTCTGTGCTTCCAGTGCTAGGGGGCCCTAGGTTCAATCCCTGGTCAGGAAACAAGGTCTCGCCATCCTGCAACTAAGAGCCCAACATGCCTCATCTAAAGATCCACATGCCACAACTAAGATCCTGCATTGTGGCCAATGAAGAACAAGTATCCTGCGTGCCGCAACTCAGAACCGGCACAGCCAAATAAATAAATAAATAATTACTTTTTAAAAATCAAAGGAATTAAAAAACTCATATAATATAAACTGTTTTTTTTTTTATTTCTGGTTGATCTAATATAAGTGTTTTGATTTAAATTTAAAGTGTGCCACAAATAAAACTAAAGGGATTGGGTTGCTAGTCTTTTATTTCATTTTACTTTAATCGTAAATATATAAATGTTTTTTATTTTGTATGAAGGAGTTAATTGGGATCAATGTGTTATAACTTTCTCTACAATTTGTTTCAGCTTAGTTATATTATTTTAACATGCAAGAGTAATTACTTTAAAGTATACTTAAAATATTTACGTGTATTATTTGGTTTGTAATTACTGTAACTGATATTTATGCTTAAATTTTAGGCCTGTAGCTGCTCTTGTTCAAATCAAACTTCTGGAGAAAAGAGTTCACTGTGTAATATAGTTGGCAGTTTAACTCCTGGGTTTCCTATGATGACTTGCCCCACAAGGTAAAATCAGTTCTGTTCCACAAGGCCAAGACTCATTCAAGAGCCTGTACAACAAGGCCTCAATGGTTGTAGTCAGGCCCTGCTGTGGATACTCCAGACTGTCACATAGACCTTCCACTTCTCTTATTTCAAGAGGCAGCATTGTGGAACCCGTGTATGTGAATGTTGTCACATTCAATTGTTTTTTATTTTTTTATTTTTATTTTTATTATCCAGGTGGCTCTACCTAATGAAACAAGCCTTTTATTTATTATTTAATTTTCTTTATTTAAAAAAAAATTTTTTTTTTTAGATGTCACTTTTTTTTTTAAACCATCTTTATTGGAGTATAATTGCTTTACATTGGTGTGTTAGTTTCTGCTTTACAACAAAGTTGAATCGTTATACATATTACTAGTTCCCTTATCTCTTCCCTCTTGCGTCTCCCTCCCTCCCTCCCTCACCATCCCAGCCCTCTAGGTGGTTCAAAAAAGCACTGAGATGATCTCCCTGTGCTATGCGGCTGCTTCCCACTAGCTATCTATTTTACATTTGGTAGTGTATATATGTCAATGCCACTCTCTCACTTTGTCACAGCTTACCTGTCCACTCCCCATATCTCAAGGTACTACCATTCTCTAGCAGGTCTGCATCCTTAGTCCCGTCTTACCCCTAGGTTCTTCATGACCTTTTTCTTTTTTCCTTAGATTCCATATATATGTATTAGCATACGGGTATTTGTTTTACACAATTCCATCGTTAAATCCATGGAGATTATGGATTGAAACCACATTTGAATCCTAAGTTACCAGGAGCGTGATGATTTATAAATAGCATATAGCAAGTAGAAACAGGAAGAAATGAAGAATAATTTTTGTTTAGCCATTTCCTCAGTTAACTAAGATAGTTTATAAAACTATGTGTCCAAATTATAGGGGCTAAGGGTCAGTGTAAAATTTTCAGGATGGTTCCAATAGTCACTCATACAACAATAATTTATTAAAGACACATAAAATTAATGTTAATTAAAAATCTAAGGAATAGGGAACCTTCCTGGGCAGTTACAGTGGTTAGACTCTGATGCTCCTGTTGCAGGGGACAGGGTCATCCCTGGTTCAGGCAACAAGGTCTCGCATCCTGAACTAAGAGCCCACATGCCATCAACTAATGATCCCAATCAACAACTAACGTTCCTGCAGTTGGCAATGAAGAAAAAGTCCTCGGTGCCGCAACTCTGACCCGGCACCGCCAAATAAATACATTAATAACATACTTTTTAAAAAATTCAAAGGAATAAAAACTTCATATAATATAAACTGTTTTTTTTTTTTTGGTTTGATCTAATATAAAGTGTTTTGATTTTAATTTTTAAAATTGACCCACATCAAATAAATATAGGCTGGTGTAGTTTTTATTTCTTTTACTTTAAAGTAAATAAATATAGTTATTTTATTTTGTTAATGAAGGTGTATTGGGATCATGAGTTATACTTTCTCTACAATTTTTCAGCATTGTTATATTAATTTTAACATGCTAAGAGTAATTACTTTAAAGTAATTAAAGATTTACGTAGTATTATCTATGGTTGTAATTACTGTAACTGAATTTATTCTTAACATTTTTAGCATGTAGCTGATTTGGTTCAATTCAAAATTTCTGGAGAAAACGAGTTTCACTGTGTATTTATAGTTGGGCAGTTCAAACTCCCTGGGTTTCCTATGTATGACTTGCCCACATGGTATACTCGTCTGTCCTAAGGACCAGCTCATCAAGAAGCCTGTACAAAAGGCCCAAAGGTCGGAAGTCAGGGCTACTGTGGATATACTCCAGACTGTCAAACATAGACTTCCCTTCTCTTATTGCAAGAGTGCAGCAATGTGGAACCCGTATGTGAATGTTGTCACATTCAATTGTTTTTTATGTTTTATTTTTATTTTTAATTAACCAGGTGGCATCTACCTATTGAAACAAGCCCTTTTTAGTTATTATTTATTTTCTTTATTAAAAATAAAATTTTTTTTTTTTTTTTTTTTTAGATGTTCTTTTTTTTTTAACCATCTTTATTGGAGTATAATTGCTTTACAATGGTGTGTTGTTAGTTTCTGCTTTACAAACAAAGGTGAATCAGTATTCCATATAACATATGTTGTCCATTTTCTCTTCCTCCCTCTTGCGTCTCCCTCCCTCACACCGCCCTTTCCCACCCCTCTTAGGTGGTCACAAAGTACCGAGCTGATCTCCCTGTGACTATGCGCTTTTTTTTTGCTTCCACTAGTGTATTTTTACTTTTGGTAGAAGATTAGATTTTTTCAGGGCTCATCTATAACAGTCTTCAAGCCTTACGTAAGCAGATCATGTTCCTAAAGTTTTTATGTTCTTGGGAAAAAAAAAGAATCTATAGTAACCTTGAGGATGGAGAGGAAAAGCACTATAATAAGTAGTCATTGTTCCTAAAGAGGACATTTTTAATGGAGGAACATACCATTATTTACAATCTATCTTGTTCTGGACTCAGATCTCTTTTTCCTCGTATGACATTAATTTAGAAGGAAAAACACAAAGTTGAATTCTTTTTTTTTTAAAAGGCTCATTAATGATCTTTTTTCCCAAGTAGACAGTAGTTAGAATCAGGAAGCATAAGAAGTGTTTCCGTACTATGGATGGCTCAGAAGGGTCTTTAGATTTAATAAAAAATCCAGTGAACAGAATCTAGTCCAAATGATTTGAGCTGAAGCCAGGTCCTGCAAACACTTGCTTGGACCCTGCGAATAGTCATGGATTCAGTGTTTTGGGACAATGGGCCCCAGAGATTACCACATCCTAAAAATCAAAGCCCCAGGGGACATGTCCATCTGATATGTTCAGAATTCTCAGGCCTCAATTGCTATCCAGCCCAGGGGGCCTGTTTCATCCCTATTCTCTTAAAACACCTTCTTTTCTCCTGCTGTTATCTATGGGCCCAGTTTCCTCAACTAACGATCCCACATGCCACATGCTAGAGTTCCTGCAGGATGGCAGTTTTCCACTAGTCCTGCGTGCCGCAACTCAGTGGAAGGAGAGGAAAAGAGGACACATCCAGTAAGATTTTTGTGAAGGTAGTCTTATTCCAAAACTCATATAATATGAACTCTCTTCTTTTTTTCTGTCTTCCTTCCTTTTCTTTTCTTCCTTTCTTTTTGATGTTTAAATTACCTTCTGCTCGTATAAAACCAAAGGATAGTGGCAGTCTATTATTTGTTTTTACTTTAATGTATATCAATAATTCATAGATAAATGTTTGTATGAAGGAGTATGTTTGGTCCACTGTTAGACTTTCTATGCTCCTTTGTATATTAGTTGTGCTGTGTGTTTCACATTCAATAATCTGTGAAGACTCAAATCAATTAAAAATATTTACGTGGTGTACTATTGGTTTGTAATCCTGTTAACAAGAGATGGTGTCCTGGAGTTTTAGGCCTGTACATGCTCTGGTGTTCACAACGGAACTTCTGGAGCACAGCAGGTTCACTGTGTAGTCTCTCAGACAGGATCTGTGTTGGAACGGAACTGGGTTTCCTTTGAGGATTGCTGAGCAAGGTTACCTAAGTCTGTCCACAAGGCCCGTCATCAAGCTTCACTTTCTATACAATGGCTCAAAGGTGTTAGTCAGCTACTGCTTGAGAGTTGTCCAGACAGGTACACATAGAACTTCCCCTTCTCTTACTTCAAGAGGCATAATTTAGTGAATGCGTAATGTGAATGTTGTTGATTCCCTGGGGACTTCTGTGCCTCTTATTGTCCCCCTTACTCAGCAGGTTGGGAGAAACTAGATTAAAAAACGCCTTTTATTTACACAAATCAGGAAATAAGGGAAAATTGCAAAGACACTTTTTAGTGTCTTTTTTTAAGATTGTAACTTTTGGTGAGTGAAGGAATGCATGGCAGAGAGACTAGTTGGAAATTGCAGAGTTGGGTAGGGTTAATTTGGAAGCCTCTTTCCAGGGATTGAAGGTGAGTGTTGAAGCCTGTTGGGTATGAAGAAGTCTCTGTTTTTATAATTGAAGTATAGTTGATTTACCAATCCCCATCCATTAGTTTTCGGTGGTAAATCAAAGCACTGAGCTGATCTCAGAATTTGTTATGCGATTGTACTCCAATTATAAACTTTAAGTTATTACAATTGGGTAATGGCTATTATTTCTCTGTGGGGGGGGGCTTGTTGCTTATTTACTTTATCACAGCTAGTAGTTTGTATCTCTAACCCTTACCCTCAAGTCCATTGTCTACCACCCTCTGCATCCCTATTCTCCACTGGTAAACCCCTAATTTGTTCATGACTGGTTTCGTTTTTCGTTAGATCATACATTATGTTTTAGCTTTCGGTATTTGGCTTACTCCATATCCTTGATTTGTCAAGTTTGATATGGTTATAACCCAGATTTGTAATCCTAGTTACCAGAGCTTGCCTGTTGGGTAGAATAGCAAATTAGCATGTAAGTGTTAGGGGAGATTTGCTTTCTAATAGGGGCCACTTTTTCACTTTTCCTCAGTCAGTAAGATATGTTTATTTCCTATGTTTTTCCAATTTTCGTGGCATCTGCCCCCCAGCATACAGCCTTGCAGGATGTTGGAATAGTCATGGCAACTGTTGGGTGTTTATGACACATGGGCTTATGTTGTTAAAAATGAAAGGGAATTTAAAATTCCCTAGCTGTCCAGTGGTTTCATTTATTTGCTCACAGTCCCGGGGGCCCAGGGAAAAAATCTGGTCGGTGAAAAAAGTCTGCAACCTACAGCGAAAGTGGACACAGGTTAATTGTATGAAAGAACTTCCATGCGCAGCAGGGCTGAATATACTGCATCCACCAATGAAGAACAATGATTATGCGTGCCGCAACTCAGATTCTGCCACAGCCAAATAAATAAATCTGTTTAATAAAAAAGAGAGCAAATCATCAGTGTAAATACACACAACGTATTAAAACTGTCCTTCATTTTCTGACAGATCCTAAGTCTAAGTGTTTGATTTTTATTTTCTAAATGATGTTCCACAGCCATACAAGAGAGTGGTGCTAGTCATCAGAGTTTCATTATTCTTCCACACCACACGAGGCTGTGCTTTGATTTTGTTCAGGCCGTTGTAATGCCTTCCAGGACAGGCCTGAGTGTGCTTTTCAATTGCTCAGCTTGGCTCTTTGTCTGTGCGCCAGGCATGAATCAGAAAGCAGATGTAACTTAAGAATATATCACGTGTATTAGATTCTGGGGTTCAATCCGCTTTCGCCTTGGCACCATGGGTTAAATTGTCCCTCTGTAAGGGGGGCTTTAGAAGCCCGAAGGTATGATTCCGCTGTCAGAGACTTTGCACTGAGGGGCCAGCAGAGTGAGGACGCTGATGTACACTCCTGGGTTTCATCTGATGACTTGCAGGCTACTTACGTAGTCAGAACACAAGGCCCTAGATCTTCAGAAGCATGGACCAAGAATTTCTTGAGCATAATATGTTCAGGCTGCTTGTGGATAGGCTCAGACTGTCACATAGACCTTCCCCTAAGCGTATGGAAAGAGGCAAGCAATGTGGAACACGTATGATAGATTCTTGCCACTTATAAAAGATTTTTATGTGGTAATAGTGAAAGAGACCGATCCAAACAAAACTAAAAGTAAAGAGAAGCATAAATTTTAAAGTACAATTTAAATCAAGTATTATTATAGAAACAAATATGGGGGCTGGGAGAGGGATGGGGATTGATATTAGAGGATTGGCCTCTCTGAGACCCTAAATTGCATAAAAAATGGTGAAACCGTTTGGGAGGGTTACAACAAGGAAACAACTGCAAAACAAGCTGTCAGCATGTTCCCAGGCCTGAAAGGTGAGTGCGACGAACGGAACTGGAGCTCATGAGGCCTTATAGAAGCAGGGTTAGGAAGCTTTGTTTTTGAGCACTGAGATAGATGACTCTGTGCTATTTTACCTTTTTACAAAGCACATCTAGCTGTCGTGTGCAGAGCGAGCAGAGATGGGGGGTATAGGGCAGTGGTGGGAGCAGGGTTAGGGGGGGGATTGCTATAGAATGCTGCACAGGACGGGGGGGGGGTCGGGTCCCATTCTCGGGGGGGTGGGGGGGTCCTTATTCCCGTGGTTTCTAGCCAGGGGAATTGGCAGCGACGTTTAGCAGTAGGGAGTTTTTTTAGCACAAAAAAGTTTCATACAAAATTGTACCTATTAAAGGAAAAATCAATTGTATAATCCATGACTTAGCGCTGGAGTTTAATTTGATTGTTGGGCAAGTGAAACTGGAAGCAAGGGACAATCAAAAGTCTAGGAAACAGAATAAAGACCTGAATTAGGAGAAGCACCTGAAGAGGAATTATCATCTCCTTCATCCCCCTCCTCAGAATTAAGGCCAGACTTTGTTTATAGTCCTCTGTTTGCTGCTATGCCGGGGAGTAGGGGGGGAGCTTTGCCCCAAACACTTAATAGAAATTAAATGGACTGATATATGCCTGAAAAATTATATACATTACATAAATACATACAAGATCTTACGGGTAACGAAAGAAGAAAAAAAACCCAACGAACTTCCATGACCAACCAATATATATATATTATTTTGCTATAATTGCATGGGGCCCATTTTTATATACATGGTCATACAATAAAGGTTTCAAAAATGACCTTGAATTCTGGCTATTCAGTAGCCAACAACTAAAGATTCAAACTTTGGAACAACAAAGTTAATTTATGTAGAATGATGCTCAATGAAGCCAGTAAGTGCAATAATTGCTCCAAATATGGTCTAGTCCCCCTAGGTTAACAAGGAGAGGAGGGATTTAAAAATGCAGATTTAGGGGAAGCCCCAACTTAGATTTACTAAATCAGTAGTCATTGGGGTGAGCTAATGGAACCGTGCATTTTTCACTAGCTCCGTAAGTATTTTTTACACTGTAAAGTTGAGGCTGCTGCTAGCCTCAAAGTGATGAAATTTTACCAGGTGAGAAATGCCTGAGAGTTTAACAGCTATAGAGACGGTGGGTTGGGGACTAAAGTGTTACAGCTAGGTCTACAATATATAAATGAAAAAAAAAATGAAAATCACCCATGCAAGATTCTCACTACCGAGGGACTTAATAATTCCATTTACGTGTTTAGTCTTCCAAATTTGTTTTTTGCACCATATATATTTTTTTCTTTAAAAAAAAGTGAGTGCATTAGATTCTATTGGTTCAATGGAACTTCATGAACATAATACATTTTTTTTTTTCATAAAGGCACTCATTTTTCATTTGCACGGCTGGCTGATGAGGTTGCCCCAGGTTGTAAATCAGTATGCCGGGGCAATGCCTAGAGTGATTCAACAAGCCTGATAGGAATTATGTCTTTAGGTGGAACATGGGAAGTCAGGGCTGTTGTGGAGACTGGAGACCTGACAGGATAGACCTTCGGCTTCACATTTTTTTATGAGACAGCAGGTTTTTCCTGATTGATGGATCTCTGAAATTAACCCAATTTGTGTCATGAATATGCTAGTTTTATGATGGCCATTTTCTGGGTGGAACTACCTAAGTGCAAGATGCCCTTTCAGGCAAACAGGCATAGAAGCTTTATGTCAAAAACAGCACATGTGAATATGTGGCTTTTGTCACATCTGCTTGTTCAAGACTAGCTTCTTTCTTGGAGTGTTAATTGAAGTTACAAGGAAGTGAGGGAGCAAAATTCTTTTACAGTAAAGTGGCTTGCATTGTATTATGTTAGACATTCAAGTTGGAAAACCTCATTATTTTCTGGCTTCATAACTACTGAATCTACAAGCCTTCGATGTTTGCTTTTCTTCTCATGGGTTGACAGTGTTTTGGGCATAGGATTTGCCTGTGCTTTGCGCAAAATAAAAGTACAGAAGTCCCAGTTAAATTTGGTATTTTAGAGAAACCAAATGTTAATATATTTATGTTCATAACATTAGTTATAGTTTTAACAGGGAATATTTATAGTTAAGGACATATTTTATAGTAGGTCAAAACAATTATTGTTGCCTTATTTGCAATTCCAGATTTAATGGATGTCCCATATTTTTATTGGTATCTAATTTGGGTAGTTCCTATTTCAGAGGGAATTGTTTTGGCGCAGAATCTTTATTTTTTGCCATGCTTTATTGAGATGTAAATGGACATTATAAATCCTAAGTTTAAAGTGTACAGTGTGATTGATTTGATACATGGAATCTATACTGTAGAAACAGTTTACCAGTAAGATAAGGTTAGTTCACACCTTCTGTTCACACATTTACCATGATGTTTAGAAACTATGTGTGGGGGAGAGGAGACAGTAAAGCTTACTTCTTAAGCAACTTTCATTAGTCATACAATACACTATTGTTAATAGAGTGCCATGCTGTACAATGCATCTTGGAACTTATTCATCTTATAACTTAAATTTGTATGCCATGACCACATTTTCCCATTTTCCCCACCACCCAGCCTCTGGTAACACCAGGTTCTACATTCCTGTTTCTGTGATGTTCAGTGTTTTTGCGGTTCCACATATAATGTAACATACGGGTTTCCTCTTTCTAAAGTTCCCACAGGCGACATTTAAAGATCTTTTCATGTAGATATGGAATGATCTCTAGGTCCTGATTTCCTGCAACTCACAAATTGGCTGGAGTTTTAATAAAGTAATTTCTTAATTAGAAATCAAAAATGATTATTTTAGTTAATGCAGTGATCATGTGGATGCTGTTAATAACCCTTTTCTAAAAGTTCAGAAGTTGTCTTTCAGAGAAAAAGAAATACTCGGCCAAAGTTTAATTCAGTGCTTACAGGGAAGAGCGGAAGGCAGGTGCTAATCTTTTATTCCACTTCAGCCAGAGAAGTAGCCATGCGCGTCTTCTTACTTTATTGATTGGCTGATGGCGAAAGCATTGGCTGTTCTTTTCTTTTATTTTTTTTGAATTTTTGATTTTATTTTATTTTATTTTTTATTTATACAGCTGGTTCTTATTAGTTATCTATTTTATAAATATTTAAGTGTATTACTATGGTCAATCCCAATTCCAACTCCATTGGCTGTTTAATGAGCAGGACACAAGTCATGCTTCCTCAGGGAGAATGTTCATAGATATGTCATTACCTCCAAAAATCTGTTGTACACAGGCAGTTGGTACAAAGCAATATTCAGAGGGGGTTGATGCTCCAGCAGGAAGCAGCCCTAGGACAGGAGACAGCACTTGTAATTTACGATGAAGGGTGGGGGATGGGAATGTGAAGCTTGTAGAACAAGGGGAGATTTTGTGAGATAATTTACTCAATTTGGTTTCTGGTGGAATCTCCAGACTTGTAAGGTCAGAGGTTCCCTTGTATTAAAATAACTGACGGCACTGTGGATCAGCTCCATAAAAATGCTTCATCACTTTCAATGTTCTATAAACAGGTTTTTTTCTTAAGGGAGAATATACCAGCTTTTTAATTCCTTTATTTGAGATTAACATTAGAATTTCACAAAAAGCAAAAACCAGTGTTGTTTTCAGTAAAATGTTGTTTGAAAACTTATTAAGGAAGATTAGATTTTTTTTTAACATCATCTTTATTGGAGTCATAATTGCTTTACAATGGTGTGTTAGTTTTGCTTTCTAACATAGTGAATCAGCTATACATATACATAATGTCCCCATTATCTCCTCCCTACTTGGTTCTCCCTCTCACCACCTCCCTATCCCACCCTCTCTAGGTGGGTCACAAAGTACCGAGTGATCTCCCTGTGCTATGCGGCTGTTCCCACTAGCTAGCTATTTTTACATTTGGTAGGGATAGATTTTTTTAGGGCATCATCTATAACAGTCTCAAGCCTTAACCTAGCCCCCTCTCCCCATGTTTTAAAGTTTTTGTTCTTAGGGGGAAAAAAGGAATCTATGTAACTTGAGGAGGAAAAGCACTTATAATAGTCAGTCATTTTTCTTTTTTCTTTTTTATGGAGGAAAATACATGTATTACAATACTATCTTTGTTTGACTTCACTATCCATCTTTAATCCATGAGATATGACATTAATTTAGAAGGTAACACAAAGTTATAAGTCTTTTTTTTTTTTAAAAGGTCATAATGAAGTTTTCCCAAGTACAGTAGTTTGATTCTACTCATAAGAAGTGTTTCAGTTATAGGGTTGGGCCAGTTAGGTCTTTAGATTTTAATAAAAAATGTGTCCAATTATAGAAACAGAATCTCGTGTCCAAATGGTCAGGATGAGCTGATAGCCAGGTCCTGCCCAACACTTGCTGGACCCTGCGAAAGCGAATGTTATTCAGTGTTTTGGGGGACAAATGGGGGCCCCAGGAGACACCAAAAATCTATCAGCCCCAGCCCCCTTCGTTCATCTGATTTTCAGGTTTTCTCAGCCTCATGGTATCTCAGGCCCACACTTTTTCACCTATTTTCTCTTAAAACACCTTTTTTTCTGCTGTATCTTATGGGGTGGTTTCCACAACTCCACGTTCCGGCATCATGCAATGATCTGAGGTGAAGTTCCTCCATAGTCTGCTGATCAGTGAAGGAGAGGAAAAAGAGACAAATCAGTAAGATTTTTGTTAAAGCGTAGTCTTATTCCAAAATTATTATGACCTTCCTTCTTTTTCTGTCTTCCTTCTTTTCTTTCTTCCTTTCTTTTTGAGGTTAATTTACTCTGCTCGTATTATAAAAACAGTAGTGGCAGTTATTTTTGTTTTGTTAATGATATCTTAATTCATAGAATAAATGTTGCTTACCCTATGTTGGTCACTCTATTTATTGTCCTTTGTAATTAGTGTGGTGTGTTCCAAATTCAATAATATTCTGTGAAGCTCAAATCATTTCAAAGCCGTGGTGTGTTACTTTTGTTTCCATACACGTTTTCAGAGAGTGGTGTTACTGGGAAAATGCAGTACAACTTTGGTTAAACGGAAAAGACAGAATATTACGTTTTTTTATATGGGGGGGGGGGGGTTTACTATTTAAACTGAATTTATTTCTTGGGGGGGGGAGCAGGGTGTAAAGCTGTTGAGCTCAGGTTCACTTTTTTAGACAATTCTGGGGGGGGGAATCAGCTGTTCAGGTATTTATTTTAGTTGGGCAGTTCTAAATTTAATGCATAATGGGTGAAGGCTAAAATCTTCTTGCCCCCCAAGGAACTTTCTGTGCTCACAAGGTCCCATAGCTACTCCAAGAAGCTTGTAAAAAATAGGCCTAAAAGGGGGTAGTAAAACATGCAGTTTATAGGAGGGGCTGGGTCACATAGGACACTTTTTTTTCGTTTTACAGTTAAAAGAGGGAGTTTAATGAAAAAACTTTTTCGTAGGAATAGTTGTCACATTGCATTGTGGGGTTAAGGTTTAATTTTTTTTTATTCGGGGGATTTTGAGGTGGTGTTAAAGCCCGTATTGTATAAAGAAGTTTTTTTTTTATTATTAATTTTATAGTTGATTTACAAATATTATTTTAACATTACAAAACAGTACAACTTAGTGATTTAGATTTTTAAAGATCTGTACTCCAGTAATAAACTTAAGTTATTAAAGGGGTTGTGGTTCTCTGTGGTACACACAAGGTTGCTATCAGTTACGTACTTTATTTTTAGTTAGTTTTTATATTTCTATCCTTTTTGCTGTCTTCTAAACCTCCCACCCTTCCCCATGGTCCCACCCCTTTAGGTGGTCCACAAGGCTGGGAGACGTATCGTATCCTCTGTGTTGTGCGGCTGCTTCCCACTAGCTATCTATTTTTCAGGGTTGGTAGTGTAAATAAATTGTCCATGAACAGCTTTGCACTGTTGGGTCAGAACCCTCGTCCCCTCCCCATTAACAACGGAGAAATGCTTTCTATAGGTCTCACGAAAATCTGCTTATTTCCAGTCGTAGTACCATTTCTTCCTTTACACTTTTTCTTTATTTCTGGAATTAACATATTTTTTACCCCATGGAAATTAACGGCTTTTTTGTTATTCTTCTGTAAAAATTTGTAATTACATTTTATTTGGTATTGATGTCAATTTGGGAGGCCAGATGTGTTTCCTATCTTTGGTTGTGAAAATTGTATAAATAGCGAAATAAAAGGTAGAAAATTACTATGAAAGAACAAGAAGCATTTTTTTTATCCATTCATCACCATAAATGGTCATAATGGGAAAAAAGACCTTGTGATACCAATATTAGGGCTAAGGTCATTAATAAAAAGACAAGGAAATATCAAATAATCTACACACAACTTATTTAAAACATCATTCTTTATGGATGTGATAAGAATTTGATTTTCTATGGAAATGAGGGCTCCCACTGGACAGGAGAGTGGTTTAAGACTTTCTGATTATCCCCACAACACGGGGTGCTTGGGAATACTTTCAGGCCGTTGGTCTAGGACAGCAAGGTGCTTTGGTGATGCAGTACTGGCTCTGGGGTGGGTGCGGGGCAGTAAAGAACCCAAAGCACAAAAGATAAGAAGATTCAGCTTTAGATTCTGTGGTTCAATGCTTTCTGTTTGTTTTTTGGGAGGGGGGGCACTGACAAATACATGAGGATAAATAAGTATACTTTTTAGAACTTCAAAGGTCTTTTAGCCGATGACGGCGTGATAACACCCTGGTTTTTCTGACTTTCTGGATGACTAGTTATTTGGGGGATTGACATAAATAATTAAACAAACCACAATGTAAGTAACCTAACAAGGTTCCAGGACTTGGTGCTAGGCAGGGATTTGAATAATACTTTAATAAGTATCCAAGGGTAAACCCAATTTTTTAGTTTATTTATTTATATAAAAGATATGTGGGATCATGTGTTCACACACGGTTCCAAACAAAACCAACAAGGCATAGATTTAGCATAAATTTCTAAAGTTACAATTTTAATTTTAATTATATAGGAAAGACAATGGGGGGGGGGGAGAGGATACTATGGCATTTGTAGGGTGGCTTACCTGAACGACTAGTCAAAAAACAGTAATAGGGAGGTAAATGGGAGGGTTCATGAATCAAAAGGGTCTGGGGAAAAGAGTGTCAGCATGTTCTAGGATGAAAGGGCAGTGAGACTAACGGCAATGGGTTTGGGGGGGGATTACCAATGCCAGGAGGTAGGGGCTCAGTAAGGGGGCAGGATATGTAATATATCTAATTTGCCTGTTAAAAAGCACATCAAGGTCGGGAACAGCGCTGCAGGGCTGGGGTGGGCATGAGTCTCAGTGGTCATCAATAGACCTTCCAAGGACGGGCATGGGATAGCAAAGCAGCCATGTGGGGGGGGGGAAAAATTTAAAAAATGTCGGGGGGGGTCGGGGGGGGGTGGGGGGGTGGGGTTAGGGGGGGGGATTATAAGGGGACTGGGGGGAATGGCAAGCAGCGTTTAAAAGTAATTTAATTTTTCTTTATAGGAAAAAAATGTTAAATCTTTAAGATGTAGCTTTTAATGCAAATTACAAGTTCATGGTAATAGGTATCTCAGCGCTTACATGGGGTTTAGTTTTGCTTTACAACAAGTGAATCAGTTATACATATACATATGTTCTCCAGACTCTTGCCTCTTGCATCTCCCCCTCCTCCCACCCCCCCATCCCACCCCTGAAGGTGGTCATATGCCACTCTCCTGATCTTCCTGTGGTGCTATGCGGGCTGCTTCCCACTAGCTACTATTTTACATTTGGTATTGTATAAATGGGAATATGGGGGGGAGGTCTTTCTTGCCCAAACAGCTTAACTAGATCCCATTCCCCCCTGATAACCTCAAGTTCCATTCTTAGTAGGTTGGGATCCTTATTCCCGTCTTACCAATAGGTTCTTCATGATACCTTTTTTTTTTTCTCCTTAGATTCCATATATATGTTTTAGCATACGGTATTTGATTTTAAATTCATCTGATACACGGTAAATCCATGGAAATGATGATTTCTAATATCTCAGATTGACAACGACAATTACAACTATGGGTACACATTGATTTTCATTGACATAGGAAATCGCTGGGTAATGAAGCCATAAGTAATATAAAGTGCCAATTTGTGTTTTAGTTTCCTAGGTTAACAAGAGGAGGGATGGAAACTATCGGTTATTGGGGGGGGGGGCCTAAGGTCAGTGTAAAAATAGGAGGCAATGTTGGGGGTGGTTTGAACCTGCTTTTTGACTTAGTCCATGGTTAATTTTTCTATAACTGTTAAAGGTAGAGGGATTGCTGGAGCAGTGATGGATAGTTTGACCTGGTGTTCCCATTGCCTGGGGTTCCCAGCTGGATCCATAGGGTTGTATCAACAAGGTCCCACCATCTTGCAAAGTCAAATCCAACATGCCTCAATTAAAGATCCCACATGGCCACAACTTAAAGATCATTTTGAGAGGGAAGAATCATATACATCAAGGGTGTGAGATGGTCGCTAGCTCAGGTAGTTAGGGGAGTTTTCTCTAATGACATTAAATATTGTTGGGCCTTTAAAAAAAAGGATGGGCAAAAACTCAAATATTTCTAAGGATGATGACTATTTTTTTTATAAGTAGATTCATTTTTGGATGGGTTTTGGTTTAATTTTTTATTGACCTCATGGCTAAATTGTAAAGGCTGTGGGCTTAATCTTTTTGTTCAATCAGAGGGCTTTAAAGAGGTAAGATGAATAATTTTCGGATTTAAGGGGTATCTTTAAGTAATTGGGGGGAGGGGGAGGGGGGACAATTTTTCAGTTTCATTAGTTCTACACTTGTTTTAGGGGACTTGCGATAATTCCTTTCTCTAGGAATCTGTGGTCCAATAAATACGTCGTTGTTTACTGTGGGGGTATGTCATACCAGTATGGCTATGCATTTGGTCGGAAAGTTTGATAGGCCCTGTTGCTGCACTTAGTTTTCAAGTTCAGTAAACAGGATAAAAGCATGGTGTCACACAAGCGAAGCTCCTATTGTTCAATACTTTACATAGATAAAGTATGGGTCCTAAGGTTCCTTCTAACCACTTAGGTCTTTCTTGGGTCAACAAGGCACTGGATATGCAAGGAATCTGGTACCAAAGATACTGGTGACAGGGGGAAGTGCCTGGGGTTGCTGTGGGCTGCTAGAGATTGTCACATTGATCTATAACCTTATCTTGTTCTTGGCTGCAATACCAATGAAGGATTACTGTAGTATGGGAGGGGTTGTCACAAGGGAAGGGTTCGTCTATTTTTATGGCACCATTTTTTTTTAGATCCAGAATGGCTTTAGCTTAATACAACAAGCTTTTTAGTGTCCCCTTTTACCCAATTTCTTTTCAAGCTCATAAAAAACAAAAATAATTTTTTATTTTAAGTTCCATCACTATTGCATTTTTTGTAACAGGACTTATTTATAGTATAACTACATTTACAATGTCAAAATTAATTTCTTTTTACAACCAAGTCACATTCAAAATATTTTAACTCTATTGTTATCTTTATTTCTTTCATCAGTGCCTGTAATTTTCCTGGAGGAGGAATCCCATTTCTAGAGGGTTAAATGTTAGGATGGGCCTATTGTAATCTTTGTTTGCCCTCATGCGAAACTCGATAGTGAGATCTTAATTTTCATATTGATAATAAAAGATATGTCATACCTGTCTTGACTTTAATACAAAAAGATTTCTGTCCATTATCACCATAATATTCCATCCTAAACGTTAGGGGGTTTTTTTTGTCGGGATTGATTAGTTCTTTTAACAACATTTTTTAAATTTTGGTAGTGATCCAGAAGACATGTAAGAGCATATTTAAAGGTTATCATGTTTTACAACTTTCACATTATTAATCCACCTATTTTCTAATTGGATTGAAACCAAATTTGAGTCTTGTTAACATTGCACGTGCAAAGAATTAAAAAATTCCAAAACTTATGTGAACAAATGAACAAAACAAGTGAGCTAAATTTTACATTTGTTCCCTGAATCTGATAAATGAAGTAAATGTGTTTAAACTATTTTTTCAACTCTTGAGGACAATAAGTTGAGTCTCAATTGTTTGTCATTGGCTCCCTGGCCTTTATTAAAAGAATTGGAAAAATACAATTAAACATTAATTGTCTGTCTGAAAATTATCTAAATAGGTCCTTTAATGGGCAAATCATTTTTTAAGGTATTTTTGCTGACATAATGGCAGGGGAATTTTTTATCATTCCCTAAGTGTTTAATTTGGTGTCAGCAATAACTTAGTTAATGATTAAGATCCATGTGTATATTGAAGGAAATAACCTTTTTCAAAAAAAAGAAGTGCACTGATCAACTAGAAAAATCAAAATGAAAAAATAATTGCAACAAATTCTCGGTATTGCTAAAAAAAGAAAATAAGGGATAGTATTTTTAAAATCAACTTCAGTCCAGTGACATTTTTTTCTGATAAAACTGTTTCTTTCTCTTTTTGACCTTTTTGGACTGAAAAGTGGTAAGCAGGGTGATGGTAAATTTAAAAATAATTACAAAAAAAATGACCAGCTAAAGGCTGTGGCTAGGGTTTATTTCATTTTTACTTTATGAGAAATAAATTAGTAGGTTCCTCTAAATGTTAAGGATTAATGAATACCTGTTTATCCACTCTCTACAAATCTTCATATTTGTTTATATTTAGATGATGCAAGAGTTCATTTTTTTCATTGCTCCCCTGATGAAAAAATGATTTTACGTGTATATGCTATTTACCTTCAAATTTCTGTTGTACCAATCAGGCTGTTATTTAAAAAATTTTCCATTTTTTGTTGTCTGTCCATTTTATTGGCATAAGTTGCCTCTATCCTGAAAGAGACCAATTCACTTTGTATTTTACGTGATGCAGTTAAAGGATTCTCATTTTTGATTTTGCCCCCCAAGGGGACCCATTTGGAGAAACTTTCAAATTTGTTTTCCTGGATTGTAGACCAATAACCTCAAAGAATTTATCAATTTTGGGCTTATCTTCTCAGGAACCAGCCATGTTTCATTGATTTAAATGTCTTCTTTCTTATTTCAGTTTGTTTCTAACCTGGAACTTTATGATTTCTTTCTTTATGCTCAGATTCAACTGTTTTTTAATTTTTATTTTTATTTTAATTAATCAAGGTGGCTCTACATAACAAAACTAACCCTTTTATTTTTTATTTCAGTATTTTGTTTGTTTAAAAAAAAATCCTGTTTTTTTTTTTTTTTTATTAGATTTTTTTTTAAACAATTTTATTGGTTTTTTTATTTGCTTTACAATGGTGGGTTGTAGTTTCTTTTTTATAACAAAGTAGAATCAGCTTATACATATTCATATGTTCCCATATCTCTTCCTTCTTGCGTCTCCTCTCTCCCACCCCCTCCAAGTTGGTTTTTTTTATGGTGGCCCCAACGGAGTTGGGGCTGTTGTGTTTGTGCTATGCAGCTTTTTCAAAGTTATTTTTTTTACATTTGGGTGGGTTTTTTTTGTCCATGGTCTTTATTCTTTTTTGTTTTTTTTTTGTTTTGGCTTTTTTTTTTCCATTTTCATAATTAGGGTTTTTTCTAGTTTTTCTGGTTTTTTTTGTTGTCTTGTCCCTAGGAGTCTCACCCTTCATGGAGCTGTTTTTTTTTTTTCCTTGGATTAATTGTAATATATTAGCATACCATATTAGTGTTTTTTCTATCCCAGCCTTTGTTAATGCTAAAATATATGGTTGAACACTGTATTTGAATAGGAAAGGTTCGCCGGAAAAAGCAACCACCAATGTATCATAGCAAATGATAATTTGAAACAAAAAAAAAGAGAATAAGTTTTAATAAAATAGCGATAAAATAGTAAAATAAAGAACGGTGGAAAAAAAAAAATGAGGAAAAAATAATCTATCGTTGAGAAAAAATAAAAAAAAGAAGAGTAAGTTAGTAAAGATTTTCAGGATGTCCAATTAGTCTAAGTAACATAATAACCTAATAGAGATTAAAATTGTTGTAATCGCCAAAAGCAAAGGCAATGGGGAGTTCCCGGCTAGGTTTTTTTTTGTAAATTAAAGAATTTTCTCAGTGGTTTGATCCCTGCTGCTTAAAATAAAGCTAATTAGTTTAATCAAACGAAGGGTTGAAGGTGTAGAAAATGGTGGAAATTTTTGATAATACCATAAACTTTCCGTCTAAAGCATGTAAAAATTTTTGCAGTAAGCCCATAAGAAGAAAGAATCTGGTGATTAAAATACAATAAATTATAAAAAAAAAACTCAGCCCCCTACTTTTCAAAAAAATTAATATTAATAAAAACTTTTTGAAATAAAATAAAATAAATAAAAGGAGTTTTTAATAAAAACTGAAATATTTTTTTTAAATTAATACAAAGTCTTTGGATTTAAATTTTAAACTTACCCACAAAATTAAACACAAAGAATAATGCTAGTTTTTATTTCTGAACAAGCTGAAAAACTGGAAAAAAAAATAAATTATTAATATGTTTTTTTATTTTGAAAAAGTGAAAAGGGATCTGTGTTTATAGTGAGTCTGGAACCAAGAGCGAGGTATAGGTAGAGGGCAGGTCTTTAACATGGAAGAGTAATTACTTATAATTTAATATAAAAATGACGGAAAAATATATTATCTTATTGAAAAAGATGAAAATAAAAAGTAAACGTAAAATTTATTTAAAAAATTGTTATTTAAAAGAAAGAAATCGTGGTTTTTATTGAAACTTCTTAGCAGAAAATATAATTGACTTTTGATTATAGTTGGGTAATTAAAAACTCCATATATTGTTAAAATGAGACTTGTACGGTTGTACTCTGGTACAAAATAAGGATATAGCTTGGTTAGAAGCCTGAAATTAATGGGTTAATTAGGATATATGGGAAATCTCATGCTGCTTGGATAATGGGGAAATTAAGAATTTGCGAAGCTAAAGGGTTTAGGTTCTTATTTCAAAGGGGAACAATGTGGCCCCTTTCCTTATAAATAAAAAGGAAATTAAAATTGGTTTTTTTTTGTATTTTTTTTTTTAAAAAATATAGGGCCAAAATAAGAAAAAGAAAAACCCCCCTTTTAAAAATAAATAAATCGGGTTAAATTAAAAAAAAAAAAATAAATTTTTAATATAGAACTTTTTTTTTTAAAATAGAAAAAAAAAATAAAAAATAATTTAAAAAATAGTGAAAAATATAAAATAAATATAAAAAAATTAATTAAAAAAATAAAAAAAAAAAAAACTAAAATTATGTAAAAAAAAATAAAATAAAAGGACCACCCTCCCATAAAGAAAAATAAAATAATAAAGAATAGAAAAAGCTGATAATAAAAAGAGATAATAAAAATTTTTTTCCTAGAAAACAAAATATATGGTACGAGTAGAAATGTTGGAAAAAATCATTTTGTTCAAAAAAAACGAAAAAACTAAAAAAATAGACAAAATAAAAGAAAAATAAAAGCCAATTAATTACAAAAATCTTATTAAAACAAGGAAAAAAAAGATAAGTAACACAAAAACCAAAAAAAAAAAATATAACGTTTAAAAAAGAGTAAAAGTTTTTGGAAACTTAACATAAATATTAAAAAATCCATATAAAGAAAAAAAAAGTACATTGTGAATAAAAAAATAAAAATACCTTGATTTATAAAAATAAATTTTTTGCTTATTAAAAAAAAAAAAAAAAGGAAGTAATTTTTTTTGGTTTTTTTTTTTAAAAAGTTTAATTTTTTATATTTTTTTTAAACTATTATAAAACATTATAAGGGGCTTAAAGGTTACAGTGTAAAATTTATGGATTTTTTTGGGGCCAGAATATACTAAGTATAAGAAAAAGGAAAAAAAAAAAAATTTTATAACAAAAAGATAATCCAAAAAGGAAATAAAATAAAAGTCAAAAAGAAAAAAAAAAAAAAATAAAAAAAGTGCAAAAAAAAAAAAAAAAAAAAAAAAACAGGAAAAAAAAATAAAAAAAAAAAAATAATAAATAGTAAACATTAGAGAATAAAAAAGTAAAAAAAAAAAAAGAACCTAAAAGGGGGGCTATGTGGCCAAAAATGAAAAAAGAATAAGATTACCAGCAAAAAAAAACCGGCCATAAAATATAAATAAAAAAAAAATATAATAAAAAAAAATAAAAAAAAATAAAAAAAATTTAATAAAAAAAAAAAAATATAATTTTTTTCTGGTTGATCTAATATAAAGTGTTGTTGATTAAATTTTAACATTGGACCCCACAAAATAAAACTAAAGGCTTGGTGCTTAGTCTTTTATTTCATATTAATTTAAGTAAAATAATCATAAATGTTATTTTTATTTTTGTATGAAGGAGTAATGGGATCCTGTGTTTTACATTCTCTACAATTTTTCAGCATAGTTATATTTCTTTTAAACATGCAAGAGTATTACTTTAAAAGTACTTAAAAATAGTTACGTGTTATTAATATGGTTTGTAATTACTGGTAAACTGAATTTATTCCTTGAAATTTTAGGCCTGTAGCTTGATCTTGGTTAAAATCAAACTTTGGAGAAAAAAAAGAGTTCACTGTGTATTATAGTTGGCAGTTACAAAATCCCTGGGTTTCCTATGATTGACTTGCCAACAAGTACTCAGTCTGTCCTCATAGGCCCAGCTCATCAAGATGCCTCGTACAACAAGGGCCTCAAAGGTGGAAGTCGCGGCTGCTGTGATACTCCTGACTGTCCACATTGTCCTTCCCCTTCTTTATTTCATGAGGCAGCAAATGTGGAACCCGTATGTGAAATGTTCTTTTTGTTTCATTCATTGTTTTTTATTTTTTATTTTTATTTTTAATTATCCAGGTGGCTCTACCTAATGAATTCAAGCCTTTTATTTATTTATTTTATTTTCTTTATTTAAAAAAAAATTTTTTTGTTAAGATGTCACTTTTTTTTTTTTAAAACCATCTTTATTGGAGTATAATTGCTTTACAAGGGTGTGTTAGTTTCTGCTTTACAACAAAGATGAATCAGTATATAACACTTTACATATAGTTCCCATACTCTTCCCTCTTGCGTCTCCCTCCCTTTTCCCACCCTCCCCATCCCACCCTCTAGGTGGTCACAAGAGCACTGAGCTGATCTCCCCTGTGCTATGAGGCTGCTTCCACTAGCTATCTATTTTACATTTGGGTAGTGCTATTTATGCTCCATGGCCACTCTCTCACTTTGTCAAAGCTTTATACCCTTTTCCCCCTCCTCCATATCCTCAAGTCCATTATCTAGCTAGGTCTGCATCCTTATTCCCTGTCTTACCCCTAGGTTCTTCATGACCTTTTTCTTTTTTCTTAGATTCCATATTATGTCTTACTTTACGGATTTGTTTTTTTAACCCCCACCCCCCCCCCCCAAAAAAAAACCTAAACTATCATGTTAATCACATGAGATATGGATTGATCCCACATTTGAATTCCTAAGTTACCAGGAGCGTGATGATTTATAAATAGCAAATAGCAAGCTAGAACTGGAAGAAAGAAGAATAATTTTTGTTTTTTGCCTTTTACTCTAGTTAACTAAGTTATGTTTATAAACTATGTGTCCAATTATAGGGGCTAAGGTCAGTGTAAAATTTTCAGGAGTTCCCAATAGTCATACAAAACATTAATTTAAAAGACCACATAAAATTAATGTTAATTAAAAATCATAGGAATAGGGCTCCCTGGCAGTTCCAGTGGTTATGGGGGAGGTGGGGGGGACTCTGTGCTCCCAGTGAAGGGGGCCCAGTTCAAATCATGGTCAGGCAACAAGGTCTCGCATCTGCAAACAGAGCCCACATGCCTCAACTAATGATCCCAACATGCCACAAACTTTAAGATCCTGCATGTGGCATGTAAGGAACAAAGATCCTGCGTGCCCCAACTCAGGACCCGGCACAGCCAAATAAATAAATAAATAAATACTTTTAAAAGCAATGGATATAAAAAAACTTCAATAAATATAAACTGTTTTTTTTTTTTTTTTCTGGTTGATCTAATATATAAAGTTGTTTTGATTTAAATTTTAAAATTGACCCAACAAATAAAAAACTAAAAGGCTGGTGCTAGTCGTTTATTTCATTTTACTTTAAGTAAATAAATTTAAATGTTATTTTATTTTGTATG
This sequence comes from Caperea marginata, assembly GCA_029224305.1. NCBI lineage: Eukaryota > Metazoa > Chordata > Mammalia > Artiodactyla > Neobalaenidae > Caperea > Caperea marginata. The sequence goes on from JANTQK010007858.1 coordinate 55,921, forward strand.
AAGGAGTAATGGGATCATGTGTTTTACTTTCTCTACAATTTTTAAGCATATTTATATTACTTTGAACATGCAAGAGTTATTACTTTAAAGTAAACTTAAAAATATTTACGTGTATTACTATGGTTTGAAATTACTGTTAACTGAATTTATTCCTTAATATATTTTTAGGCCTGTAGTGCTCGTGGTTCAAATCAAACTTATGGAGGAAAAGAGTTCACTGTGTATTATAGTTGGGCTGAGTTACAAACTCCTGGGTTTCTATGATGACTTGCCCCACAATGGAACTCAGTCTGTCCACAAGGCCCAGCTAATCAAAGAAGCTGTACAAAAGCCTCCAAAAAAATAAGGTTGAAGTCAGGGCTGCTGTGGATTACTCCAGTCTGTCTCATAGACCTTCCCCTTCTCTTATTTCAAGAGGCAGCAATGTGGAACCCGTATGTGATTGTTGTCACATTCAATTGTTTTTTATTTTTTATTTTTATTTTTAATTATCCGGTGGCTCTACCTAATGAAACAAGGCACTTTTATTTATTATTTTAATTTTTTCTTTATTTAAAAAAAAATTTTTTTTTTTAAGATGTCACTTTTTTTTTTAACCATCATCTTTATTGGAGTATAATTGCTTTACAAATGGTGTGTTAGTTTCTGTTATACAACAAAAGTGGAATCATTTATATATTATACATTATGTTTCCATATCTCTTCCCCTCTTGCGTCTCCTCCCTCCTCCCTCCCCATCCCAACCCTCTAGGTGGTCCACAAAGCACCGAGCTGATTCTCCCTGTGCTACGCAGCTGCTTCCCCACTAACATATCTATTTTCCCATTTGGTTAGTGTTATATATGTCTATGCCACTCTCTCACTCTGGTCACATCTTACCCCTCCCCCTCCCACATATCTTCAAGTTCCATTCTCTAGCAGGTACTGCATCTTTATTCCCGTCTTACCCTAGGTTCTTCATGACCTTTTTCTTTTTTTCCTTAGATTCCTTATATATGTATTAGCATACTGTATTTGTTTTACACATATCCATCGTTAATCCATGAGATATGGATTGAACCCACATTTGAATCCTAAGTTACCAGGAGCGTGATGATTTATAAATAGCAAAATAGCAAGTTGAAACAGGAAAGAAAAGAAAGAAGAATAATTTTTCTGTTTAGCTTTCCTCAGTTAAACTAAGTTTGTTTAATAAACTATGTGTCAATTATAGGGCTAAGGTTCAGTGTAAATTTTCAGGTGTTCAATAGTCATACAACAATAATTTAAGAAGACACACTAAAATTAATGTTAATTAAAATCAAAGTAATAGGGATTCCCTGGCAGTCCAGTGGTTAAAGAGCTCGGTGCTCCAGTGCAGGGGGCCACAGGTAAAATCCCTGGTCAGGCATAAGGTCTCGATCCTGCAACTAAGAGGCCCACATGCCTCAACTAATGATCCCACATGCCTACAACTAAGAGTCCTGCATGTGGCAATGGAACAAAGTTTGCGTGCGCAACTCAGACACGGGCACAGCCACAGCCAATTAAATAAATAATAAATACTTTTTTCCAAAAATAAAGGAATAAAAAAAAATCAATATAATAAAAACTGTTTTTTTTTTTTTCTGGTTGGATCTAATATAAAGTGTTATTGATTTAAATTTTAAATTGACCACAAATAAACTAAAGGCTGGGTTGCTAGTCTTTTATTTTCAATTTTACTTTAAAGTAAATAAATAAATGTTATTTTAATTTGTTTGAGGAGTATTGGGATCATGTGTGTATACTTTCTCTACAATTTTTCGCATAGTTATATTACTTTTAACATGCAAGGTAATTACTTTAAAGGAACTAATAATATTAACGTGTAATTACTATGGTTTGTAATTACTGTAAATGAATTTATTCCTTAATTTTAGGCTGTAGCTTGCTCTTGGTTTTCAAATCAAAACTTCTGGAGAAGAGTTAACTGTGTATTAAGTTTTTAGGGCAAGTTACAACTCCCTGGGTTTCTATGTTGAACTTGCCCACAAGGTAACTCAGTCTGTCCACAGGCCCAGTCATCAAGAAGCCTGTTACAACAATGGCCTCAAGGTGGAAGTCAGGGCCTTTGCTTGGGATACGCAGACAGACTGTCACATAGGACCTTCCCCTTCTCTTATTTCAAGAGGCAGCAATTGTGGAACCCGTTATGTGAATGTTGTCACATTCAATTGTTTTTTATTTTTTATTTTTATTTTAAATTATTCCAGGTGGCTCTACTATTGAAACAAGCCCTTTTATTTATTATTTATTTTTCTTTATTTTAAAAAAAATTTTTTTTTTTTAAAGATGTCACTTTTTTATTTAAACAATCTTTATTGGAGTATTAATTGCTTTACAAGGTGTGTTTGTTTCTGCTTTACAACAAAGTGAATCAGTTTATACATATTCATTTGTTCCCTATCTCTTCCTCTTGAGCTCCCTCCCTGACCACCATCCCATACCCACCCATTCTAGGTGGTCACAATGCACTGAGCTGATCTCCCTGTTGCTATGCGGCTTGCTTCCCATAGCTATCATATTTTACATTTGGTAGTGGTATATATGTCCATGCCACTCTCTCATTTGTCACAGCTTTACCTTTTCCCCTCCCCATATCTCAAAAGTCCATTCTCTAGCAGGGTCTGCATCCTTATCCCGTCTAACCCCTAGGTTCTTCATTGACCTTTTCTTTTTTCCTTTGATTCCTTATATATGTATTAGCATACGGTATTTGTTTTACACTACTAGCATCGTTAATCATGAGATATGGATTGAACCCCAACATTTGAATCCTAAGTTACCAAGGAGAGTGTTGATGATTTATAAATAGCAAATAGCAAGTAGAAACAGGAAGAATAGAAGAATAATTTTTGTTTAGCCTTTCCATCAGTTTAAATAAGATATGTTTATAAACTTTGTGTCTATTTAGGGGCTAAGTCAGTGTAAAAATTTTTCAGGATGTTCCAATAGTCATACAACAATAATTTTAAAAGACACATAAATTTATTGTTAATTAAAAATCAAAGGAATTGGGACTTCCCTGGCAGTCAGTGGTTAATTAGACTCTGTGCTCCCAGTGCATGGGGGCCAGGTTCAATCCCTGGTCAGGCAACTAAGGTCTCGCATTCCGTGCAACTAAGAGCCCACATGCCTCAACTAAAGATCCCACATGCCACAAACTAAAAGTTCCTGCATGTGGCTAATGGAAGAACATAAGATCATGCGTGCCGCAATCAGACCCGGCTCAGCCAAATAAATAAATAATAAATATTTTTAAAAAATCAATGGATAAAAAACTCATATTATATAAACTGTTTTTTTTTTTTTTCTGGTTTTGATCTATATAAGTGTTTGATTATAAAATTTTAAATTGACCCACAAATAAAAATAAAGGTGGTGCTAGTCTTTTTATTTCCTTTTTACTTTAAAGTAAATAAAAATAAAATGTTATTTTATTTTGTATGAAGGAGTAATGGGATCATGTGTTATACTTTGCTCTACAATTTTTCAGCTTAGTTTATATTACTTTTAACATGCAAGGAGTAATTACTTTAAAGTAACTTAAAAATTTTTACGTGTTTTTACTATTGTTTGTATTACTGTATCTGATTTATTCTTAAATTTTAGGCCTGTAGTGCTCTTGTTCAAATCAAAACTTCTGGGAGAAAAGGAGTTCACTGTTGTAATTATAGTTGGGCAGTTACAAAACTCCCTTGGGTTTCCTATGATGAACTTGCCACACCACAAGGTAAACACTCAGTCTGTCCACAAGGCCAGCTCTCAAGGAAGCTGTACATACTGGGCCTCAAAGGTGGAAGTCGGGCTGCTGTGGATTATCCAGACTGTCACATAGACCTTTACCTTCTCTTTATTTCGAGAGGCAGCAATGTGGAAACCCGTTATGTGATGTTGTCACATTGTGTTTTTTATTTTTTCTTTTTATTTTTTACTTATCCAGGTGGCTCTACTAATGAAACCAAGACCTGTTATTTATTATTTAATTTTCTTTATTTAAAAAAAAATTTTTTTTTTTTTAAGATGTCATCTCTTTTTTTTTTAAACCATCTTTATTGGAGGTATATAATTGCTTTACAATGGTGTGTTAGTTTCTGCTTTACACAAAGTGATTCAGTTAGACAAATTCATATGTTCCCATATCTCTTCCTCTTGCGTCTCCCTCCCTCCCCACCTCCCCATCCTACCCTCTAGGGGGTCACAAAGCACTGAGCTGATCTCCTGTGCTATGACGGCTGGCTTCCCACTAGCTATCTATTTTTTTACATTTGGTAGTGTATATATGTCCATAGCCACTCTCTCACTTTGTCACAGCTACCTTTCCCCTCCCCATATCCTCAAGTCATTTCTTAGCAGGTTCTGCATCCGTATTCCCGTTCTTACCCCTAGGTTCTTCATGACCTTTTTCTTTTTTCCTTAGATTGCTATATATGTATTAGCATACGGTATTGTTTTACACACTTTCAATCGTTATCCATGAGATTTGGATTGAACCACATTGGAAATCCTAAGTTTCCAGGAGCGTGTATGATTTTAAATAGCAAATAGCAAGTAGAAACAGGAAGAAAAGAAGACTAATTTTTGTTTAGCCTTCCTCTGTTAAACTAAAGTTATGGTGTTTATAAACTTTGTGTCCAATTATAGGGGCTAAGGTACAGTGTAATATTTTTAGGATGTTCCAATAGTCATACAACAATTTTTAAAGACACATAAGATTAATGTTAATTAAAAATCAAGGAATTGGGACTTCCTGGCAGTACAGTGGTTTAAGACTCTGTGCTCCCAGTGCAGGGGGCCCAGGTTCAATCACTGGTCAGGCAACCAAGGTCTGAATCCTGCAATAAGAGCCCACATGCTCAACTAAAGATCCCTCAAGCACATCTAAAGATCCTGCATGTGGCAATGAGAACAAAGATCCTGCGTGCGCAACTCAGACCCGGCAAAGCCAAATAACTAAATAAATAATATTTTTATAAATCCAAAGATAAAAAAACTCAGATAATATAAACTGTTTTTTTTTTTTTTTATGGTTGATCTAATATAAATGTGTTTTATTTATTTTAAATAGACCCACAAAATAAAACTAAAGCTTGGGTGCTAGTCTTTTCTTTTATTTCATTATACTTTAAAGTAAAATAAATAAATGTTAGTTAATTTTGTAAATGAAGGAGTAATGGGATCTTGTGTTAGACTTTTTACCAATTTTTGAGCCATAGTTATAGTACTTTTAACATGCAAGAGTAATTACTTTAAAGTTACTTAAAATATTTACGTGTATTATCTATGGTTTGTAATTATGTAACTGAATTTATTCCTTAATTTTAGGCTGTAGCTGCTTTCTTGGTTCAAATCAAACTTCTGGAGGAAAAGAGTTTCCACTGTGTATTATAGTTGGGCAGTTACAAACTACCTGGGGTTTCCTATGAGGACTTGCCCCACAAAGTTAACTCGTCTGTCACAAGGCCTGTCATCCAAGAAGCCTGTAAAACAAAGGCCTCAAAGGTGGGAATGTCAGGGCTGCTGTGGATACATCCAGACTGTCACATAGACCTTCCCATTCGCTTTATTTCAAGAGGCAGCAAGTGGAACCGTATGTGTTTGTTGTTCACATTTCAATTGTTTTTCTATATTTATTTTTTTTTTAATTATCCCAGTTGGCTCTACCTAATGATACAGCCTTTTATTTATTATTTAATTTTCTTTATTTAAAAAAAAATTTTTTTTTTTTAGATGTCATTTTTTTTTAAACCATCTTTATTGGAGTAATAATTGCTTTAAAATGGTGTGTTAGTTTCTGCTTTCCTACAAAGTGTGAATCAGTTATACTTATACATATGTTCCCATATCTCTTCCCTCTTTGCGTTCCCCTCCCTCCCACCCTCCGATTCCACCCCTCTAGGTGTCACAAAGCAATGAGCTGATCTCCCTGTGCTATTGCGGTCTGATTCCCACTAGTATCTATTTTACATCTGGTAGTGTATATTTGTCCATGCCACTCTCTCACTTTGTTCACAGCTTACCTTTCCCCCTCCCCATATCCTCAAATCAAGTCCATTCTCTGAGCAGGTCTGCATCCTTATTACCGTCTTACCCTAGGTTTTCATGACCTTTTTCTTTTTTCTGAGATGCCATATATATGTATTAGGCTTACGGTATTTGTTTTACCCAACACTATACATCGTTAATCCATGAGATATGGATTGAACCCACATTTGAATCCTAAGTTACCAGGTGAGCGTGATGTTTTATAAATTGCAAATAGCAAGTTAAACAGGAAGAATAAGAAGAATAATTTTTGTTTAGCCTTTCTCTGTTAACTAAGATTGTTTATAAAACTATGTGTCCCAATTATAGGGGCTAAGGTCTGTGTGTAAAATTTTCAGGATGTTGAATGTCATACAACAATAATTTAAAGACACATAAAATTAATGTTAATTAAAAATCAAAGGGAATAGGGACTTCCTGGCAGTCCAGTGGTTTAAGACTCTGTGCTCCAGTGCAGGGGGGGGCCAGGTTCAATCCCTGGTCAGGCAACAAGGTCTAGCATCCTGCAACTAAGAGCCACATGCATCAAATAAAGATCACAAAATGCCACAACTATAGATCCTGAATGTGGCAATGAAGAACAAAGATCCTGGCGTGCCGCCAACTCAGAACCGGCAAGCCAAATTAATAAATAAATAAATACTTTTTAAAAATCTAAGGAATAAAAACTCATATAATTTAAATGTTTTTTTTTTTTCTGGTTGATCTAATATAAAAGTGTTTGGATTTAAATTTTAAATTGACCCACAAATATAAAAAACTAAAGGCTGGTGCTAGTTCTTTTATTTCATTTTTCTTTAAAGTAAATAAATAAATGTTATTTTTTTTTGTTTGAAGGAGTAATGGGATCATGTGTTATACTTTTCTCTACAATTTTTCAGCATAGTTATATTACTTTTAACATGAAGAGTTAATTACTTTAAAGTAAATTTAAAAATATTACGTGTATTACTATGGTTTGTAATTACTGTAAACTGAATTTTTTCCTTAAAATTTTAGGCTGTAGCTGCTTCTTGGTTCAAATAAACTTCTGGAGAAAAGAGTTCACTGTGTAATTATAGTTGGGAGTTACTAAACTCCATGGGTTTCTCTATGAATGACTTGGCCCCACAAGGTAACTCAGTCTGTCCACATGGCAGCTCATCTAGCAGCCTGTACACAAGGCCTCAAAGGTGGAAGTCAGGGCTCTGCTGTTGGAGTACTCCTGACTGTCACATAGGACCCTTCCCCTTCTCTTTTTACAAGACGGCAGCAATGTGGAACCCGTATGTGAATGTTGTCACATTACAATTGTTTTTTTATTTTTTAGTTTTATTTTTTAATTTCATGGTGGCTCTACTAAGGAAAACAAGCCCGTTTATTTATTATTTAATTGTCTTTATTTAAAAAAAAAATTTTTTTTTTAAGATGTTCACTTTTTTTTTTTTTAATACCATCTTTAATTGGTGTATTATTGCTTTACAATGGTGTGTTTGTTTCTGCTTTACAACAAAGTGAATCAGTTATACATATACATATGTTCACATTTCTCTTCCCTCTTGACGTCTCACAATCGCCACCCTCCCCATCCCACACCTCTAGGTGGTCACAATAGCACTGAGCTGATCTCCCTGTGATTTGCGGCTGCTTCCACTAGCTATCTATTTTACACTTTGGTAGTGTATATAGTCCATGCCACTCTCTCATTTGTCAAGCTTTACCTTTCCCCCTCCCCATATCCTCAAGTCATTCTCTAGGCAGGTCTGCATCCTTATTCCCGTACTTACCCTAGGTTCTTCATGGACCTTTTTCTTTTTTCCTTAGATTCCATATATATGTTTAGCATACGGTATGTGTTTTTACACACTATCCATAGTTTAATCCATGAGATATGGATTGAACCCACATTTGAATCCTAAGTTAACAGGAGCGTGATGATTTATAAATAGCCAATTAGCAAGTTGAAACAGAAGATAAGAAGAATATTTTTTGTTTAGCCTTTCTCAGTTATCTAGATTTGTTTTATAAAACTATGTGTCCTATTATAGGGCTAAGGTCAGTGTAAAATTTCAGGATGTTCCAATAGTCATACAACAATAATTTCAATAGACACATAAAATTATTGTTAATTAAAAAATCACAGGAAATAGGGACTCCCTGGCAGTCAGTGGTTATGCTCTGTGCTCCCCAGTTGCAGGGGGCCCAGGTTCATCCCTGGTCAGGCAACAAGGTCTCGCATCTGAAACTATGAGCCAATCATGCCTCAACTAAAGATCCCAATGCCACAACTAAAGTTCCTGCATGTGGCAATGAAGTATCAAGATCTGCGTGCCGCACTCAGACCCGGCTCAGCAAATAAATAAATAAATAAATACTTTTTAAAATCAAAGGAAATAACAAACCATATAATATAAAATGTTTTTTTTTTTTCTGGTTGATCTAATATAAAGTGTTTGGATTTAAATTTTAAATTGACCCACAAAAATAAAACTAAAGGCTGTGCTAGTCTTTTATTTTCATTTTACTTCTTTAAAGTAAATAAATAATTGTTATTTTTTTTTGTTATGAAGGTAGTAATGGGATCATGTTTGGTTGTATTCTTTCTATTCAATTTTTCAGCATAGTTATTTAATTTTTACATGCGAAGAGTATTACTTTTTAAAGTAACTTAAAATTTTTTACGTGTATTACTATGGTTTGTAATTACTGTAACTGAATGTATTCCTTTAAATTTTAGGCTGTAGCTGTCTTGGTTCAAATCAAAACTTCTGAGAAAAGAGTTACTGTTTGTATTATAGTTGGGCAGTTACAAACTCCTCTGGGTTTCCTATGTGGACTTGCCCCCACAAGGTAAACCTCAGTCTGTCCACAAGGCCAAGCTCCATCAAGAAGCCTGTACAACAAGGCCTCAAAGGGTGGAAGTCTGGGCTGGCTGTGGATACTCCTGACTGTTCACATAGACTTTCCCCTTATCTTATTTCAAGAGGCAGCAATGTGGGTGGAACACGTATGGAATGTTGTCAATTCTATTGTTTTTTATTTGTTTATTTTTATTTTTAATTATCCAGGTGGGCTTCTAACCTATGAAAACAAGCCCTTTTATTTATTATTTAATTTTCTTTATTTAAAAAAAAATTTTTTTTTTTAAGATGGTCTCTTTTTTTTTAAACCATCTTATTGGAGTATAATTGCTTTACAATGGTGTGTTAGTTTCTGCTTTAAAACAAAGTGTATCTGTTATACATATACATATGTTCCAATTATCTTCTTCCCTCTTGCGTCTCCCTCCCTCCCACCTCCCCATTCCCACCCCTCTAGGTGGTCACAAAGCACTGAGCTGATCTCCTGTGCTATGCGGCTGCTTCCCACTAGCTTTTTTATTCTATTTTACATTTGGTAGTGTATATATGTCCTGCCACTCTCTCAATTTGTCACAGCTTACCTTTCCCCCTCCCCATATCCTCAAAGTCTTTCTCTAGCAGGTCTGCAACCTTTATTCCCGTCTTACACCCTTGGTTCTTCATGACCTTTTCTTTTTTCCTTAGATTCCTATATATGATAGCATCGGTATTTGTTTTACAATATCCATCGTTAATCCATGAGATATGGATTGAACCCCATTGGAATCCTAAGTTACCAGGTGCGTGATGATTATAATTAGCTAATAGCAGTAGAAACTGGAAAGAAAGAAGAATAAATTTTTGTATTTAGCCTTTCCTCAGTTTAAACTAAGATATGTTATAAAACTATGTGTCCAATTATAGGGGCTAAGGTTCAGTGTAAAATTTTCAGGATGTTCCAATATTTCATACAACAATAATTTAAAAGAACATAAAATTAATGTTAATTAAAGAATCAAAGGATATAGGGACTTCCCTGGCAGTCCTAGTGGTTTAAGACTCTGTTGCTTCCCAGTTGCAGGGGGCCCAGGTTCAATCACTTGTCAGGCAAACAAGGTCTCGCATCCTGCAACTAAGAGCCACATGCCTCAACTAATGATACCACATGCCACAACAAAGATCATGCATGTGGCAATGAAAGAACAAAGGATCCTGCGTGCCGAAACTCAGACAGGCACAGACAAATTAAATAAATGAATAAATCTTTTTAAAGATCAAAGGAATTAAAAAACTCATATAATATAAAATGTTTTTTTTTTTCTGGTTGGATCTATATAAAGTGTTTTGATTTTAAATTTTAAATTGACCACAATAAAATAAAGGCTGGTGTAGTCTTGTATTTCTTTTTACTTTAAAGTATATAAATAAATGTTATTTTATTTTGTATGCAAGGAGAAATGGGATAATGTGTTATACTTTCTCTACTATTTTTCAGATAGATTATATTACTTTTAACATGCAAGAGTAATTACTTTAAAAGTAACTTAAAAATATTTACGTGTATTTACTATGGTTTGTAATTACTGTAACTGAATTTATTCCTTAATTTTAGGCCTGTAGCTGCTCTGGTTCAAATCAAACTTCGGGAGAAAAGAGTTCACTGTGTATTATTGTTGGGCAGTTACAAACTCCTGGGTTTTCCTATGATGTCTTGCACCACAAGGTAAACTCAGTCTGTCCAAAAGGCCACAGATCATCAAGAGCCTGCTGTACAACAAGGCCTCAAGGTGGAAGTCTGGGCTGCTGTGGAATACTCAGACTGTCAACATGACCTTCCCCTTCTCTTTTTTCAAGAGGCAGACAATGGTGGAACCCGTATTGTGAATGTTGTGTACACATTTCAATTGTTTTTTATTTTTTATTTTTATTTTTAATTATCCAGGTGGCTCTACCTATGAAAACAAGCCCTTTTATTTATTATTTAATTGTCCTTATTTAAAAAATATTTTTTTTTTTTAAGATGTCACTTTTTTTTAAACCATCTTTATTGGAGTATAATGGCTTTACTTTGGCTGTGTTAGTTTCTGCTTTACAACAAAGTGACATCAGTATATACATATAACTTATGTTCCCATATCTCTTCCCTCTTGCGTCTCCCTCCTCACACCCTCCCCATCCCACCCTATAGGTGGTCACAAATAACTGAGCTGATCTCCCTGTGCTATGCGGCTGATTCCCCACTAGCTAATTCTATTTTTACATTTGGTAGTGTATTATATGTCCATGCCACTCTCTCACTTTGTCAAGCTTACCTTTCCCCCTCACCCATCTCCTCAAGTCATTCTCTAGCAGGTCTGCATCCTTATTCCCGTCTTACCCCTTGGTTCTTCATGACCTTTTATTTTTTCCTTAGTTTCCATTTATATGTTTTAGCTTACGGTATTTGTTTTTACACACTATCCATCGTTAATCCATGAGATAATGGTTGAACCACATTTGAATCTAAGTTACCAGGGAGCTTGTTGATGATTTATTAAATTAGCAAATAGCAAGTAGAAAAACAGGACAGAAAAGAAGATAATTTTTGTTTAGCCTTTCCTCAGGTAACTAAGGATATGTTTATTAAACTATGTGTCCATTTATAGGGCTAAGGCAGTCCTAAAATTTTCCAGGATGTTCCAATTAGTCATACAACAATAATTTAAAAAGACCACATTATAATTAATGTTAATTAAAATTCAAGGAATAGGGACTTCCCTGGCAGTCAGTGGTTTTAAGACTCTGTGTCTCCAGTGCAGGGGGCCCAGGTTCAATCCCTGGTCAGGCAAAAAGGTCTAGCATCCTGCAACTAAGAGCCCCAACATGCCTCAACTAAAGATCCCAATGCCACAACTAAAGATCTGAATTGTGGCAATGAAGAACAAAGTTCCTGCGTTGCCGCAACTCAGACCCGGCACAGCAAAATAAAGAAAGAAATAATTACTTTTATTTAAAAAAATCAAAGGAATAAAAAACTCATATAATGATATAACTGTTTTTTTTTTTTGGTTTGATCTTATATAAAGTGTTTTGATTTTAATTTTTAATTGACCCACAAATTAAATAACTTAAAAGGCTGGTTGCTAGGTCTTTTTATTTCATTTTTACTTTAAAAAGTAAATAAGAAAATGTTATTTTATTTTGTATGAAGAGTTAATGGGATCATGTGTTTATACTTTCTCTACAATTTTTCTGCATAGTATATTATCTTTTAACATGGCAGAGTAATTACTTTTAAAGTATATTAAAAAATATTTAGTGTATTACTATGGTTTGTATTTACTGTAACTGATGTTATTCCTTATTTTTTAGGCCTGTAGCTGCTATTGGTTCAAATCAAAATTCTGGAGAAAAAGGAGTTCACTGTGTATTATACGTTGGGCAGTTACAAAACTCCCTGCGTTTCCTATGAGGAATTGCCCCACAAGGTAACTCAGTCTGTCAACAAGGCCCAGCTCATCAAGAAGCCTGTACAACAAGGCATCAAAGGTGGTTGTCAGGGCTGCTGTGGATACTCCAGTCTGGCACATAGACCTTCCGCGTCTCTTATTTCAAGAGGCAGCAATGTGGAACCCGTATGTGAATGTGTGTCAACATTCAAATGTTTTTGATTTTTTTATTTTATTTTTAATTATCCAGGTGGCTCTACCAATGAAAAAACAAGGCCATTTTATTTATTATTTAATTTCTTTATTTAAAAAAAAAATTTTTTTTTTTTAAGATGTCACTTTTTTTTTAAACACCATCTTTATTGGAGTATAATTGCTTTACTATGGTGTGGAGTTAGTTTCTGCTTTACATACAAAGTGAATCAGTTATACATTAATTTGTTCCATATCTCTTCTCTCGTCTCCCTCCCTCCCAACCTCCCCATCCCACCCCTCTATGGTTCGACAAAGCACTGAGCCTGATCTCCCTGTGCTATGCGGCTGCTTCCACACTAGCTATCTTTTTATTTGGTAGTGTTAATATGTCATGCCACTCTCTCTCTTTGTCACAGCTTACCTTTCCCCCTCCCCATTATCCTCAAGTCCATTCTCTAGCAGGTCTTGCATCCTTATCCCGTCTTACCCCTGGTTCTTCATGGACCCATTTTTCTTTTTTTTCCCCCTTTAGATTCCATATATATGTATTAGCATACGGTATTTGTTTTACACACGTTCCATCGTTTAATCATGAGATATGGATTGAAACACATTTGAATCCTATAGTTCCAGGAGCGTGATGATTTATAAATAGCAGAATTGCAAGTATGAAACAGGAAGAAAAGAGAATAATTTTTGTTTAGCCTTTCCTCAGTTTTAACTATGAATATGTTTTATAAACTATGTGTCCAATTATAGGGGTCTTAAGGTCAGTGTTATAAAATTTTCAGGATGTTCCAATAGTCATATCAACAATATTTAAAAGAAACATAAAATTAATTGTTAATTAAAAATCAAAGGAATAGGGACTTCCCTGGCAAGTCCATTGGTTTTAAGACTCTGTGCTCCAGTGCAGGGGGGCCCAGGTTCATTCCCTGGTCAGGCAACAAGGTCTCGCATCCTGCATAAGAGCCACATGCCTCAACTAAAGATCCCACATGCCCACAACTAAAGATCCTGCATGTGGCAAATGAAAGACAAAGATCCTGCGTGCCGCAACTCCGACCCGGCACAGCCAAATAAATACAATAAATTAAATACTTTTAAAAATACAAAGGAATAAATAACTCATATAATATAAACGTTTTTTTTTTTTTCTGGTTGATTTAATATAAAAGTGTTTGATTTTTGATTTAATTTTAAATTGGACCCACAAATAATAAAGGCTGGTGTAGTCTTTTATTTCATTTTACTTTAATGTAAATAAATAAATGTTATTTTATTTTGTATGATAGGTGTAATGGGATCATGTGTTTATACTTTTCTCTACAATTTTTCAGCATAGTTATTTACTTTTTAACATTGCAAGAGTAATTACTTTAAAGTAAGCTTAAAAATGTTTACGTGTTTATTACTATGGTGTGGGAGTATTTGTAATGTACTGTAACTGAATTTATTCCTTAAATTTTAGGCCTGGTAGCTGCCTCTTGGTTCAATATCAACTTCTGGAGAAAAGAGGTCTCTGTGTTATTATGTTGGGCAGTTTCAAACTCCCTGGGTTTCCTATGATGACTTGACCCACAAGGTAACTCAGTTCTGTCCACAAGGCCGCTCATTCAAGAAGCCTGTACAACAAGGCCTCCAAAGGTGGAAGTCAGGGGCCATGCTGTGGATACTCCGACTGTCACATAGGACCTTCACCCTTCTCTTATTTCAAGAGGCAGCAATGTGGAACCGTATGTGAATGTTGTCACATTTAAATTGTTTTTTATTTTTTATTTTTATTTTTTAATTATCCAGGTGGCTCTTTCTAATGAAACAAGCCCTTTTATTTATTATTTAATTTTCTTATTTTTAAAAAAAATTTTTTTTTTTAAGATGTCACTTTTTTTTTTAAAACCATCTTTATTGGAGTATAATTGCTGTTTTCAATGGTGTGGTTTAGTTTCTGCTTTACAACAATGTGAATCAGTTATAATATACATATGTTCCCTTATCTCTTCCTCTTGCGTCTTCCTCCCTCCCCCCCTCCCATCCCACCCCTCTAGGTGGTCACAAAGCACTGAGCATGATCTCCATGTGCTATTGCCGGCTGCTTCCCACTAGCTATCTATTTTACATTTGGTAGTGTATATATGTCCATGCCTCTTCTATCACTTTGTCACAGCTTACTTTCCCCCTCCCCTTTATCCTCAAGTCCTTTTTAGGGCAGGGTCTGCATACCTTATTCCCGTCTTACCCCTAGGTTTCTTTCATGACATTTTTCTTTTTTCCTTTAGATTCCATTATATATGATATTTAGCATACGGTATTTGTTTTACACACTATCCTTCGTTTAATCCATGAGATATGGTTTGATCCCACATTTGATCCTAAAGTTACCAGGAGCGTGTAATGATTTATAAATATGCAAATAGCAAGGAGGATACAGGTAGGAAAAGAAGAATAATTTTAGTTTGCCTTTCTCTCAGTTAACTAAGATATGTTTTATATACTATGTGTCCAATTATAGGGGCTAGGTCAGTGTTAAAATTTTCAGTTGTTCCAATAGTCATAACAACAATAATTTAATAGACACATTAAATTTATGTTAATTAAAAATTTAGGAATAGGGACTTCCTGGCAGGTCAGTGGTTTAAGACTCTGTGCTCCAGTCAGGGGGCCCAGGTTCAATCCCTGGTCAGGCAATACAAGTCTCGCATACTGCCAACTATGAGCCCACATGCCTCAACTAAGATCCCACATGCCACAACTAAAGATCCTGCAAGTGGCAATGAAGAACAAAAAAGATACTGAGTGCCGCAACTCAGACACGGCACAGCATAATATAAATAAATTTAAATACTTTTTAAAAATCAAGGAATTAAAAAATTCATTAATATAAACTGTTTTTTTTATTTTTTTTCTGGGTGTGATCTAATATAAAGTGTTTTGATTTAATTTTAAATTGACCACAAATAAAACTAAAGGCTGGTGTATCTTTTATTTCATTTTACTTTAATGTAAATAAATTAAATGTTATTTTTTTTTGTGATGAAGGAGTAATGGGATCATGTGTTTATTTCTCTACAATTTTTCAGCATAGTTATATTACTTTTAACATGCAAGAGTAAATACTTTTAAGTAACTTAAAAAATATTTACGGGTATTACTATGGTTTGTAATTACTGTAACTGTTTTATTCCTTTAAATTTTAGGCCTGTAGCTGCTCTTGGTTCAAATCAAACTTATGGAGAAATGGAGTTCACTGTGTATTATAGTTGGGCAAGTTACAAACTCACTGGGTTTCCTATGATGACTTGCCCACAAGTTAACTCAGTCTTGTCCACAAGGCCCAGCTCATCAAGAAGCCTGTACAACAAGGCCTCAAAGGTGGAAGTCTGGGCTGCTGTGGGATATCAGATGTCTCATAGGGCCTTCCCCTTCTCCTTATTTCAAGAGCAGCTATGTGGAACCCGTATTGTGAATGTTGTCACAGTCAATTGTTTTTTATTTTTTATTTTTATTTTTAATTATCCCGGTGGCTCTACCTTAATGAAACAAGCCTTTTATTTATTATTTAATTTTCTTTATTTAAAAAAAAAATTTTTTTTTTTTAAGATGTCACTTTTTTTTTTAAACCATCTTTATTGGAGTATTATTGCTTTACAATCGGTGTGTTAGTTTCTTGCTTATTACAACAAAGTGAATCAGTTTATACATATACATTGTTCCCCATATCTCTTCCCTCTTGCGTCTCCCTCCCTCCCACCCTTCCCCATCCACCCCTCTAGGTGGGTCACAAAAGCACTGAGCTGATATCCCTGTGCTATGCAGGACCTGCCTTCCCACTAGCTATCTATTTACATTGGTAGTGTATATATGTCCAAGCCACTCTCTCACTTTTGTCACAGTTACCTTTTCCCCCTCCCCTTTATCCGTCATAGTCCATTCTCTAGCAGTCTGCATCCTTATTCCCGTCTTACCCCTAGGTCTTCATGACCTTTTTCTTTTTTTGTCCTTAGATTCCATATATATTATTAGCATACGGTATTTGTTTTACACACTATCCATCGTTAATCCATGAGATATGGATTGAAACCAAATTTGAATCCTATGTTACCAGGAGCTGTGCAGGATTTATAAATAGCAGAATAGCAAGTAGAAACAGGAAGAAAGAAGAATAATTTTTTTGTTTAGCCTTTCCTCAGTTAACTAGATATGTTTATATACTATGTGTCCAATTATAGGGGCTCTAAGGTCAGTGTTAAAAATTTTCAGGATGTTCCAAATAGTCATACAACAATAATTTAAAAGACACATAAATTTAAATGTTAATTTAAAAATTCAAAGGAATAGGACCTTCCCTGGCGTTCCAGTGGTTAGGACTCTGTGCTCCCAGTGCAGGGGGCCAGGTTTCAATCCCTGGTAAGGCAACAAGGTCTCGCATCCTGAAACTAAGAGCCCACATGCCTCAACTCTAAAGATCCCATCATGCCACTACTAAAGAACCTGCATTGTTGGAATGAAGAATCAAGATCACTGCGTGCCGCAACCTCAGACCCGGCACAGACAAATAAATAATAAATTAAATACTTTTTATAAATCAAAGGAATAAAAAACTCTTTTAATATAAATGTTTTTTTTGTTTCTGGTTGATCTAATATTAAAGTGTTTTGATTTAATTTTTTAAATGACAACAAATATAACTAAAGGTGGGTGCTAGTCTTTTTTTTTCATTTTCTTTAAAAGTATATAATTAATTGTTATTTTTATTTTGTATGAAGGAGTAATGGGATCATGTGTTATTCTTTCTCTTACAATTTTTCAGCTTAGTTATATTACTTTTAACATGCAAGAGTATTTACTTTAAAGTAAATTAAAATATTTAAGTGTATTTACTTTGGTTTGTTATTACTGTAACTGAATTTATTCTTAATTTTTAGGCTGTGCTGCTCTTGGCTATGAAAATCAATCTTCTGGAGGAAAAAGAGTTCACTGTGTATTATAGTTGGGCAGTTACTAACTCCCTGGGTTTCCTATGAGACTTGCCCCACAAGGGTAACTCAGTCTGTCCTCAAGGCCCCAGCTATCAAGAAAGAAGGCCTGTACAACAAGGCCCTCAAAGGTGGAGTCAGGGGCTGCTGTGGATACTCCAGACTGTCACATAGACCTTCCCCTTCTCTTATTTCAAGAGGCAAGCATATGTTGGAACCCAGTATGTGACTTGTTGTCACATTCAATTGTTTTTTATTTTTTATTTTTATTTTTAATTATCCAGGTGGCTTACCTAATGAAACAAGCCCTTTGTTATTTATTATTTAATTTTCTTTATTTAAAAAAAATTTTTTTTTTTAAGATGTCACTTTTTTTTTTTTTTTTAAACATCTTTATTGGAGTATAATTGCTTTACAATGGTGTGTTAGTTTCTGCTTTACAACAAAGTGATTCAGTTATACATTTACATATGTTCCCATATCTCTTCCATCTTGCGTCTCCCTCCCTCCCACCCTCCCCATCCCACCTCTAGGTGGTCACAAAGCACTGAGCTGTCTCCTGTGCTATGCGATGCTTCCCACTAGTATCTATTTACATTTGGTAGTGTATATATGTCCATGCCACTCTCTCACTTTGTCACAGCTTACCTTTCCCCACCTCCCCTTATCTCAATAGTCCATTCTCTAGCAGGTCTGGTCCTTATTCCCGTCTTACCCTAGGTTTCTTCATGACCTTTTTCTTTTTTCCTTAGATTCCATATTTATGTATTAGCATACGGTATTTGTTTTACACACTATCCATCGGTTATACATGAGTATGGATTGAACTCCACATTTGAATCTAAGTTTACCAGGAGCGTGATGATTTATAAGATGCACAATAGCAAGTAAGAAAACAGGAAAAAAGAAGAATAATTTTTGTTTAGCCTTTCCTCAGTTAACCTAAGATATGTTTATAAAACTATGTGTCCAATTATAGGGGCTATGGTCAGTGTAAAAATTTTTTCTGAATGTTCAATAGTCATTACAACTTATATTTAAAAGACACATAAAATTAATGTTAATTTAAAATCAAAGAGAATAGGGTATTTCCTGCAGTCACAGTGGTTAAGACTCTGTGCTACACCAGTGCAGGGGCAAGGTTCAATCCACTGGTCAGGCAACAAGGTCTCGCTTCCTGCAACTAAGAGCCCACATGCCTCAACCTAAAGATCCCAAATGCACAACTAAAGTTCTGCATGTGGCAATGAAAGAACAAAGATACTGCGTTTGCCGCTAAATCAGGACCCGGCCACAGCCTAATAAATAAATAAATAAGTACTTTTTAAAAATCAAAGGAATAAAAAAACTCTTATAATATTAAACTGTTTTTTTTTGTGTTCTGGTTGATCTAATATTAAAAGTGTTTTGATTTAAATTTTAAATTGACCCACCAAATAAAACTAAAGGCTGGTGCTAGTCTTTTATTTTCATTTTACTTTCCCAAGTAAATAAAATAAATGTTTATTTTATTTTGTATATGAAGGAGTTATGGGATCATGTGTGTTACTTTCCTCTACAATTTTCAGCTTAGTATATTACTTTTAACATGCAGAGTAATTTCTTAAAGTAACTTAAAAATATTTACGGTATTACTTATGGTTTGTAATTACTTGTACGGAATTTATTCCTTAAATTTTAGGCCTGTCTCGCTGCTCTTGAGTTCATAAATCATAAACTTCTGGAGAGGGAAAATAGAGTTCACTGTGTATTATTGTTGGGCAGTTACAAACTTCCCGGGGTTTCCTATGATGACTTGCCCCACAAGGTAACTCAGTCTGTCCACAAGGCCCAGCTATCTAGATAGCCTGTACAACAAGGCACTCAAAGGTGGAGTGTCAGGGCTGCTGTGGATACTCCAGACGTCACATTGACCTTCCCCTTATCTTAATTTCAGAGGCAGCAATGTGGGAACGTATGTGAAGGTTGTCACATTCAATTGTTTTTTTTTTTATTTTTTATTTATATTTTGAATTATCCGGTTGGCCTCTACCTATGAAACAAAGCATTTTAATTTATTATTTAATTTTCTTTATTTAAAAAAAAATTTTTTTTTTTAAGATGTCATCTTTTTTTTTTAAACATCTTTATTGGAGTTTATTTGATTTACAATGGGTGTTAGTTTCTGCTTTTCAACAAGTTGATTCAGTTATACATATAAATATGTTCCCACATATCTCTTCCCTCTTGCGTCTCCCTACATCCCACCCTCCCCCATCCCATCCCCTTAGAGGTGGTGCTGCGAGACAATGCAAGTCTTTCGAGCGTGATCTCCCTGTGCATGCGGTGCTTCCCACTTGCTATCTATTTTACATTGGGTGGGGATTTATGTCAATGCCACTCTCGCACTTGTCTCAGCTTAGCTTTACAACTCCCTTATCACTATCAATAGTCCTTTCTCTAGCAGGTCTGCATCCGTATTCCGTCTTACCCCTAGGTTCTTCATGACCCTTTTTCTTTTTTCCTTAGATTCCAATATATATGTATTAGCATACGGTATTTGTTTTACACACTATCCATCGTTAATCCATGGTGATATGGATTTTGATCCCACATTTGAATCCTAAGTTACCAGGAGTGTGATTGATTTATAAATAGCAAATAGCAGTAGAAACAGATAGAAAGAAGACTAATTTTGTTTAGACTTTCCTCAGGTTAACTAAGATATGTTTATAAAATATGTGTCCCATTTATAGGGCTAAAGGTCAGTTGTAAAATTTTCAGGATTGTCCAATAGTCATACAACAATAATGTAAAGACAATAAAAATAATGTTAATAATATAAATTCAAAAGGAATAGGGACCTTACCTGGCAGTTTCCAGTGGTTAAGACTCTGTGCTCCCAGTGCTGGGGGCCCAGGTTACAATCACTGGTCAGGCAACAAGGTCTCGCATCACTGCAAGCTAAGAGCCCACATGCCTCAACTAAAGCATCCCACTTGCCACAACTAAAGATCCGGCATGTGGCAATGAAGAACAAAGATTTTCCTGCGCTGCTGCCAACTCAGACCCGGCACAGCCAAATAAATTAATAAATAATTAACTTTTTAAAAATCAAGGAATAAATAAACTAATATAATTGAAAACTGTTTTTTTTTTTTTTTCTGGTTGATATAATATATAAGTGTTTGATTATAAATTTTATATTGACCCCCATTAAAACCTAAAGGCTGGTGTAGTCTTTTATTTCATTTTACTTTTAAAGTAAATACAATAAATGATTTTTTTATTTTGTATGAAGAGTAAGGGGATCATGTGGTATACTTTCTCTACAATTTTTTCAGCATTTGTTATATTACTTTTTAACATGAAGAGTAATTAATTTAAGAACTTAAAAATATTTACGTGGATTTTACTATGGTTTGTAATTACTGTAAACTGAATTTATTCCTTAAATTTTAGGGCCTGGTAGGCTGATCTTGGTTCAAATCAAACTTATGGAAGAAAAGGGAGTTCACTGTGTATTATAGTTGGCAGTTACAAACTCCCTGGGTTTTCCTATGATGACTTGCCCCACAAGGGTAACTCAGTCTGTCCACAAGGCCCAGCTCATCAGAAGGCCTGTCAACAGGCCTCAATGGTGGAAGTCTGGGCTGCTGTGGCTACTCCAGGACTGTCACTTAGACCTTCACCTTCTCTTATTTCAAGAGGCAGCAATGTGGAACCCGTATGTGGAATGTTGTCACATTCAATTGTTTTTTTTTTTATTTTTTATTTTTATTTTTAATTATCCAGGTGGGCTCTACCTAATGGAAACAAGCACTTTTATGTATAATTTAATTTTATTTATTTAAAAAAAAATAATTTTTTTTTTTTATGATGTCACTTTTTTTTTTTAAACCCATCTTTATTTGGAGTATAATTGCTTTTACAATGCGTTGTGTTAGTTTTGCTTTACAACAAAGTGAATCAGTTTTTATTTACATATGGCAATAAGTTCCCATATCTCTTCCTCTTGCGGTCTCCTCCCTCCACCCTCCCTTCCCACCCCTCTTTGGTGGTTCACAAAGCACGGCTGATCTCCCTGTGACTATGCGGCTGTTCCCACAGCTTTCTATTTTACTTTTGGTAGTGTATTTATGTCCATGCCACTTCTCTCTACTTTTGTCACAAGCTAACTTTCCCCCTCCCATATCCTCAAGTCCTTTCTCTAGCAGTCTGAATCCGTTATTTCCCGTGTTACCCTAGCGTTCTACATGACTTTTTTCTTTTTTTCCTTAGATTTCCATATATATGTATTTAGCATACGGTATTTGTTTGTTACACACTATCCATCGTTAAGCCATGAGATTGGATTTGAACCCACATTTGAATCTAAGTTACAGGAGGCCGTGATGATTTATAAATAGCAAATAGCAAGTAGAAACAGGGAAGGAAAGAAAAGGAAGATTATTTTTGTTTAGCTTTCATCAGTTAACGAGATTATGTTTATAAACTATGTGTACAATTTATAGGGGCTATTGGTCAGTGTAAAATTTTCAGGATGTTCCAATAGTCATACAACAATAATTTTAAGACACATAAATTATAATGTTTAATTAAAAAATCTAAGGTGATATAGGGAACTTCCCTGGCAGTCCAAGTGGTTAAGACTCTGTGCTCCCTGTGCAGGGGGCCCATGGTTAATCCACTGGTCAGGCAACAAGGTCTCGCATCCTGAAAAATAAACTAAGAGCCCACATGCCTCACTAAAGATTTCCCACTGCCACAAACTAATGATCCTGCATGTGGCATTTGAGAACAAAGATCCTGCGTGCCGCATACTCTGACCCGGGCACAGCCAAAATAAATAAATAAATAAATACTTTAAAAAAAAAATATAAAATTAATCAAAGGATATACCCCCCCCCCCCCCCCCCCCCCCCCCCCCCCCCCCCCCCCCCCCCCCCTCCCCCCCCCCCCCCCATATACCCCCCCCCCCCCCCCCCCCCCCCCCCCCCCCCCCCCCCCCCCCCCCCCCCCCCCCCCCCCCCCCCCCCCCCCCCCCCCCCCCCCCCCCCCTTATATTGTGTAAATGATGGAGTTAATGGGATCATGTGGTTATTAATTTCTCTACAATTTTTCAGCATTGTTATATTCTTTGTAACATGAAGAGTATTACTTTAAAGTAACTTAAAAATTATTTACGTGGTATTACTAGGTTTGTAATTACTGTACTGAATTTATTCCCTTAAATTTTAGGCCTGTTAGCTGCTCTGGTTCAATCAAACTTCTGGAGGAAAGAGTTCACAGTGGATTATAGGGTGGGAGTTACAAAACTCCCTGGGGTTTTCCTATGATGGACTTGCCCACAAGGTAACTCAGTCCTGTCCACAAGGCCCAGGCTATCAAGAAGCCTTGTACATCAAGGCCTCAAAGGTGGATTGTCAGGGCGGCTTTGTGGATACTCCAGACTGTCACATAGACCTTCCCCTTCTCTTATTTCAAGAGGCAGCATTGTGGATACCACGTATTGTGGAATGTGTACACTTTCAATTGTTTTTTATTTTTTATTTTATTTTTAATTATCCAGGTGGCTCTACCTAATGAAACAAGCCTTTTTTATTTATTATTTAATTTTCTTTATTTTAAAAAAAAATTTTTTTTTTTAAGATGTCACTTTTTTTTTTAAACATCTTGATTGGAGTATAATTGCTTTTACAATATGGTGTTGTGTTAGTTTTAGCTTTACATCAAAGAGTATCAGTTTTATTCATTTACATATGTTCCCATTTCTCTTCCCTCTTGCGTCTCACTCCCTCCCACCCTCCCCATCCCCACCCCTCTAGGTGGCTCACCAATGCACTGAGCTGATTCTCCCTTTGTGCTATGCGGCGGCTTCCCACTAGCTATCTATTTTACATTTGGTAGTGTATATATGTCCTTGCCACTCTCTCACTTTGTCACAGCTTACCTTTCCCCTCCCCATATCCTCAAGTCCATTCTCTAGCAGGTCTGCATCCTTATTCTCCGTCTTACACCTAGGTTCTTCATGACCTTTTTCTTTTTTCCTTTAGATTCCAGATATATGTATTAGCATACGGTATTTGTTTTCCACACTATCCATTAGTTATCAATGAGATATGGATTGAACCAACATTTGAATCCTAAGTTACCAGGAGCGTGATGATTTATAAATAGCAATATAGCATTGTAGAAACAGGAAGAAAAGAAGATTTATTTTTGTTAGCCTCTTTACTCAGTTAACTAAGATATGGTTTATAAACTATGTGCTCCATTATAGGGGCCTAAGGTAGTGTAAAATAATTTTCGGATTGTTCCAAATAGTCATACAACATTAATTTTAAAAGGACACCATAAATTAATGATTAATTAAAAATCAAAGGAATAGGGACCTTCCCTGGCAGTCCAGTGGTGTTATGGACTCTGTGCTCCAGTGCAGGTGGGCCCAGGTTCAATCCTGGTCAGGCAACAGGTCCGCATCCTGCAATAAGACGCCCCACATGCCTCTAACTAAAGATCCCACATTGCCACAACTAAGATCCTGGCATGTGGCAATGAAGAAAAAGATCCTGCGTGGTGCCGACAACTCTGACCCGGCACAGCCAATAAATGAATAAATAAATACTTTTTAAAAATCTAAGGAAATAAAAAACTCATATAATATAAACTGTTTTTTTTTTTTCTGGGTTTGTGTGCACGCTCACGCTCGCTTAAGAGAGAGAGGAGAGAGTAGTGTGGTTTTTTAAAATTTTAAATTGGACCCACAAAATAAAACCTAAAGGCTGCGTGTAGTCTTTTATTTCATTTTACTTTAAAGTAAATAAATAAATGTTATTTTATTTTGTATGAAGGAGTAATGGGATCATGTGTTATACTTTTCTCTACAATTTTCCGGCATAGTTATATTACTTTTAAACATGCAGAGTAATACTTTAAGTAACTTAAAAATTTTACGTGTATTACTATGGTTTGTAATTACTGTAACTGAATTTATTCCTTTAATTTTAGGCCTGTAGCTGCTCTTGGTTCAAATCAAAACTTATGGAGAAACAGAGTGCATGTGTATTATAGTTGTTGGGCCGTTACAAACTCCCTGGGTTTCCTATGATGACTTGCCCACAGGTAACTCTGTCTGTCCACAAGGCCCAAGCTCATCAAAGAAAGAAGCCTGTACAACTAGGCCTCAAAAGGTGGAAGTCAGGGCTGTGTGGATACTCCAGACTGTAACATAGACATTCCCCTTCTATTATTTCAAGAGGCAGCAATGTGGTAACCGTATTGTGAATGTTGTCACATCAATTGTTTTTTTTTTTTTAATTTTTATTTTTAATTATCCTGGTGTCTATACTAATGGAAAAAGCCCTTTTTATTGATTATTTAATTTTCTTTATTTAAAAAAACAAATTTTTTTTTTTTAAGATGTCACTTTTTTTTTTAAACCATTTTATTGGAGTATAATTGCTTTACAATGGTGTGTTAGTTTCTGCTTTCACAAATGTGAATCAGTTATACATTTAACATATGTTCCCATATCTCTTCCCTCTTGCGTCTCCCTCCCTTGCCCAACCTCCCATTCCCACCCCACTATAGGTGGTCACAAAGCACTGAGCTGATCTCCTTTGCTATGCGGGGCTGCCTTCCCACTAGCTATCTATTTTCATTTGGTAAGTGTAATATATGTCCATGCCACTCTCTCACTTGTCACAGCTTACCATTTCCCCCTCCCCTTATCCTCAAGTCCATTCTCTAGCAGGTCTGCATCCTTATTTCCGTCTTAAACCTAGGTTCTTCATGACCTTTTTTCTTTTTTTCCTTAGATTCCTTATAATATGTTTGCATACGGTATTTGTTTTACACACTATCCATGTTAATCCATGTGATGATGGATTGAAACCCACATTTGAATTCCTAAGTTACCAGGAGCGTGATATTTTTATAATAGCATATAGCACAAGTAGAAACAGGAAGAAAAGAGAATAATTTTTGTTTAGCCTTTCCTCAGTTAACCTAAGATATGTTTATAAACTATGTGTCCAATTATAGGGGCTAAGGTTCAGTGTAAAAATTTTTCAGGATGTTCCATAGTCATACAACAATAATTTAAAAGACACTAAAATTAATGTTAATTAAAAATCAAAGTAATAGGGACTTCCCTGGCTGTCCAGTGGTTAAGACTCTGTGCTCCCAGGTGCAGGGGGGCCCAGGTTCAATCCCTGGGTCAGGCAACAAGGTCTCGCACATTCCTGCAAACTAAGAGCCCACATGCCTCAACTAAAGATTCCACATGCCACAACTAAGATCTGCATGTGGCAAGAAGAAACAACAAAGATCCTGCGTGCCGCAAACTCAGGACCCGGGCACAGCCAAATAAATAAATAAATAAATACTTTTTAAAAAATCAATAGAATAAAAAACTCATATAATATAAACACTGTTTTTTTTTTTTCTGGTTCGATCTAATTTAAAGTGTTTTGATTTAAATTTTAAAATGTGACCCACAAATAAATCTAAGGCTGGTGCTAGTTTTTTATTTCTTTTTACTTTAAAGTAAATTAATAAAGGTTATTTTATTGTGATGAAGGAGTAATGGGAATCATGTGTTTTACTTTCTCTACAATTTTTCAGCATAGTTATATTAATTTTAAAATGCAGAGTAATTACTTTAATGTTAACTTAAAAATTTACGTGTATACTAGGGTTTGTAAATTACGTAACTGAATTTATTCTTAAATTTTAGGCTGTAGCTGCTCTTGGTTCATAATCAAACTTCTGGAGAAAAGAGTTCACTGTTGTATTATTGTTGAGGCAGTTTCAAACTCCCTGGGTTTCCTATGATGGACTTGCCCCACAAGGTAACTCAGTCTGTCACAAGTCCGGCTCATCAAGAAGCTGTACAACAAGGCCCTCAAAGGTGGAAGTCAGGGGCTGCTGTGGATACTCCAGACTGTCACATAGACACTTCCCCTTTCATATTTTCAAGAGGGGGGGGGGGGGACAGCAATGTGGATCCCGTATGTGAATGTTGTCACATTCAATTGTTTTTATTTTTTATTTTTTATTTTTAATTATCCAGGTGGCTCTACCTAATGAAACAAGCCCTTTTATTTATTATTTAATTTTCTGACTTTTAAAAAAATTTTTTTTTTTTTAAGATGTCACTTTTTTTTTTTTTAAACCATCTTTATTGGAGTATAATTGGCTTGACCAATGGTGTGTTAGTTTTGCTTTACTACAAAGTTGAAAATCAGTTTACATATACATATGTTCCTATCTCTTCCCTCTTGCGTTCTCCTCCCTCCCACCCTCCCCATCCCACCCCTGTCTTAGGTGGTACAAAGCATGAGCTGATCTGCCCCTGTGCTATGCGGCTGCTTCCCACTAGCTATCTTTTTACATTTGGTAGTGTTATATATGGTCATGCACTCTCTCATTTGTCACAGCCTTACCTTTCCCCCTTCCCATATCTCAAGTCCATTCTCTAGGCAGGTCTGCTCCTTATTCCCGTCTTTTACCCCTAGGTTCTTACATGACCTTTTTTTTTTTTCTTAGATTCCATATATATGTATTAGCATACGGTATTTGTTTTACACACTATCCATCGTTAATCCATGAGATTGGATTGAAATATCTCTTCTTGCAAATACCTCCCATCCGTTACACCACACGGCCTGCGCCTCGACACGCCCCATGATATTCTAATACGCTCTCTAGATATATCTCATAGCATCAGACTAGGATGATATAGAAACTCGCGCAAAGAAAGAAGCCTCTCGTCCCTAGCGCGCCTCCTCCCGCGCTCTCTCGCACATCCTCTCACACGCACAGATTAAACTAAGATATGTTTAATAAACTATGTGTCACAATTATAGGCCGCGCACGCAAGGGTAGAGAGTAAAAATTTTCAGGATGTTCCAATAGTCATACAAAACAATAATTAAAAGACACATATAATTAATGTTAATTAAAAATCAAAGGAATTAGGGACTTCCCTGGGCTGTCCAGTGGTTAAGACTCTGTGCTCCCAGGTGCAGGAGGGCCCAGGTTCAATCCCTGGTCAGGCAAATAGGTCTCGCATCCTGAAACTAAGAGCCACATGCTCAACTAAAGATCCAATTTGCCACAACTAAAGATCCTGCATGTGGCAATGAAAGAACAAAGATCCTGCGTGCCGCAATCAGACCCCGGCCACAGCCAAATAAATAAATAAATAAATACTTTTTAAAAATCAAAGGAATATAAAAAACTCATATAATATAAACTGTTTTTTTTTTTTTCTGGTTGTTTGATCTAATATAGTGTTTGATTTAAAATTTTAAATTGACCTCACAAATTAAAAAACTAAGGCTGGTGCTAGGCTTTTTATTTCATTATACTTTAAAGTAAATAATATAAATGTTATTTTATTTTGTAAGGAGTAATGTGATCATGTGTTATTACTTTCTCCTACATTTTTCAGCATTAGTTATATTACCTTGTTTAACATGCATGAGTAATTACTTTAAAGTAACTTAAAAATTATTTTACGTGTTGTTTACTATTGGTTTGTAATTACGGTATGTAACTGAATTTATTCACTTAAATTTTAGGGCCTGTAGCTGCTCTTGGTTCAAATCAAACTTCTGGAGAAAAGAGTTCACTGTGTATATGTTGGGCAGTTACAAATCCCTGGGTTTCCTATGTTGACTTGCCCCACAAGGGTAACTCAGTCTGTCCCAAGGCCCAGATGCATCAGGAAGCTGTACAACAAGGCCTCAAAGGTGGAAGTCAGGGCTGCTGTGGTTACTCCAGGACTGTCACATAGACTTCCCCTTCTCTTATTTCAAGATGGCTGCAATGTTGAACCATGTGGTGTGTGTGATGTTGTCACATTCAATTGTTTTTTATTTTTTATTTTTATTTTTAATTATCCCATTGGTGGCTCTACCTAATGAAAAAGCCCTTTTATTTATTATTTAATTTTATTTATTTAAAAAAAAATTTTTTTTTTTAAGATGTCACTTTTTTTTTTTTAAACCATCTTTTATTGGAGTATAATTGCTTTACATGGTGTGATAGTTTCTGCTTTACAACAATAGTGTGAATCAGTTATACATATACATAGTCCCATATCTCTTCCTCTGCGTTCCCTCCGTCCCACCCTCCCCATCCCACCCCTTAGGTGGTCACAAAGCACTGAGCTGATCTCCCTGTGCTATGCGGCATGCTTGCCCACTAGCTATCTATTTACATTTGGTTGTGTATATATGTCCAAGCCACTCTCTCACTTTGTCACAGCTTACCTTTCCCATTTCCCATATCCTCAAGTCCATCCTAGCAGGTCCTGATCCGTATTCCCGTCTTACCCCTAGGTTCTTCATGACCTTTTTTCTTTTTTTCTTAGATTCCATATATATGTATTAGCATACGGTATTTGTTTTTAACACTATCCTCGTTATCATGAGATATGGATTGAACCCACAATTTGAATCCTAAGTTACAGGAGGCGTGATGAATTTATAAATAGCAAATAGCAAGTAGAAACAGGGAAGAAAAGAAGAATAATTTTTGTTTAGCCTTTCCTTCAGTTTAACTAAGATAGTTTATGAACTATGTGTACCAATTATTGGGGCTAAGGGTCAGTGTTAAAATTTTTCAGGATGTTCAATAGTCATACAACAATAATTTAAAAAGGACACATAAAAATTAATGTTCATTAAAATCTAAGGAATTAGGGAAGGCTTCACTGGCAGATCCAGTGGTTAAGACTCTGTGCTCCCAGTGCAGGGGGCCCAGGTTCAATCCCTGGTCGGCAACAGGTCTCGCACATCTGCAACTAAGAGCCACATGCCTCAACTAAAGATCCCACATGCACAACTAAAGATCCTGCTTGTGGCAATGAAGATCAAAGATCTGCGTGCCGACAACTCAGACACGGCACAGCCAAATAAATAAAATATAATAAATACTTTTTTAAAAAATCAAAGGAATAAAAAAACTCATTTTTAATATAAACTGTTTTTTTTTTCTTTGGTTGACACTATATAAAGTGTTGTGATTTAAATTTTAAATTGACCCACAAAATAAAAAACTAAAGGCTTGTGCTAGTCTTTTATTTCATTTTACTTTTAAAGTAAATAATTAAATGTTATTTTTTTTGTTTAATGAAGGAGTAATGGGATCATGTGTTATACTTTTCTACAATTTTTCAGCGTAAGTTATATATTTTAACATGCAAGAGTAATTACTTTAAAGTAAACTTAAAAATATTTTCGTGTATTACTATGGTTTGTAAATTACTGTACTGATATATTCCTTAAATTTTAGGGCTGTAGCTGCTCTTGGTTTCAAAATCCAAACTTCTGGAGAAAAGAGTTCACTGTGTATTTTAGTTGGGCAGTTACAAACCTCCCTGGTGTTTTCTATGATATGACTTGCCCCAACAAGGTAACACCCCTCAGTCTGTCCACAAGGCCCAGCTCATCAAGAAGCCTAGTACAACAAGCCTCAAAGGTGGAAGTCGTCAGGGGCTGCTTTGGATACTCCAGTCTGTCACATAGACCTTCCCCTTCTCTTTTTTCAGAGGCAGCAATGTGGAACCCGTTATGTGAATGTTGTCACAATTCAATTGTTTTTTATTTATTTTATTTTTTTATTTTTAATTATCCAGGTGGCTCTACTAATGAAACAAGCCTTTGATTTTATTATTTAATTTCTTTATTTTAAAAAAAATTTTTTTTTTTAAGATGTCACTTTTTTTTTTAAACCTCTTTATTGGAGTATAATTGCTTTACATTGGTGTGTTAGTTCTGCTTTACAACAAAGTGTATTATCAGTTATACATATACATATGTTCCATATCTCTTCCCATCTTGCGTATCCCTCCGCTCCCACCCTCCCATCCATACCCCTCTTTAGGTTGGTCTCAAAGCACTGAGCTGATCTCCTGTGCTATGCGGCTGCTTCCCAATAGCATCTATTTTATCATTTTGGTAGTTGTATATATGTCCATGCCACTCTCTCACTTTGTTCACAGCTTACCTTTTCACACCTCCCCAAGCCTCAAGTCCATTCTCTAGCAGGGTCTGCATCCTTATTCCGTCTTACCCCTAGGTTCTTCAGAACCCTTTTTCTTTTTTCCTTAGATTCCATATATATTGTATTAGCATACGGTATTTTTTTACACACTCTATCCATCGTTAATCCATGAGATATGGATTGGGGGGGAAATAAACCCACATTTGAATCCTAAGTTTACCAGGAGCGTGATGATTTATATAAATAGCAAATAGCATGTAGTAAACAGGGAAAGAAATAAGAATAATTTTTGTTTAGCCTTTCCTCAGTTAACTAAGATATGTTTATAAACTATGTGGTCCATTTATAGGGGCTAAAGTCAGTGTAAAATTTTCAGGTTGTTCCAATAGCTTACAACCAATAATTTAAAAAGGGACACATAAAATTAATGTTAATTAAAAATCAAGGGTATTGGGATTCCCTGGCAGTCCTTGAGTGGTTAAAAGACTCTGTGCTCCCAGTGCAGGGGGCCAGGTTCAATCCCTGGTCAGGCAACAAGTCTCGCATTCCTGCTTAACTAAGAGCCCACATGCCTCAACCTAAAGATCCCACATGCCACACTAAAGTCCTGCATGTGGCAATGAAGAACAAAGATCCTGCGTGCGCAACTCAGAACCGGCACAGCCAAATAAATAAATAAAATAAATACTTTTTAAAAATCAAGGAATAAAAAACTCTTATAATTATAAAACTGTTTTTTTTTTTTTTCTGGTTGATCTAATATAAGTGTTTTGATTTAAAATTTTAAATTGACCCCACAAATATATAAAAACTAAAGGGCTGGTGCTAGTCTTTTATTTCATTTACTTTAAAGTAAATAAATAAATGTTATTTTATTTAGTATGAAGGAGTAATGGGATATGTGTTTATACTTTTCTACAATTTTTCAGCATAGTTATATTACTTTTAAATGCAAGAGTAATTACTTTAAAGTAACCTTAAAATATTACGTGTTATTGTACTATGGTTTGTCCCAATTACTGGTAACTGAATCAGCTCTGCCAACCCTCTCCTTCCTCTTTTAGGGCCTGTCCCTGTTAGCTGCTATTGGTTCTAATCAAATCCCCTAGATAGCGAGAAGATAGAGATAGCTCGCGCGCTCACGCGAGCAGAGAATTAGAGATTGCAGGCACAGAGGATACATCCTCCACGCACCACGCGCGCGCGCGCGACACCGCAGGCCGTCTGACTTGACACACAAACCAGGATTAATACTCAGTTGTCCACAAGGCCCAGCTCATCAGAGCCTGTAAACAAGGCTCAAAGGTGGAAGTCAGGGCTGCTGTGGATACTCCAGAATGTCACATTGACGTTCCTCTTCTTATTTCAAGACCCCCCCCCCCCCCCGCAGCAATGTGGAACCCGTATGAGATGTGGTCACATTCAATGTTTTTTATTTTTTATTTTTATTTTTAATTATCCAGGTGGGCTCTACCTATGAAATCAAGCCCTTTTTATTTATTATTTAATTTTCTTATTTAAAAAAAAATTTTTTTTTTAAGATGTCCTTTTTTTTTTTAATATCATCTTTATTGGAGTATAATTGCTTTTACAATGGTTTGTTAGTTTCTGCTTTTACAACACAAAAGTGAAATCAGTTTTATTATACATTTGTTCCCATTATCTCTTCCTCTTGCGATCCTCCTCCCTTCCCACCCTCCCCCATCCCACCCTCTAGGTGGTCACAAAGCACTGAGCTGAATCTCCTGTTGCTATGCTCGGCTGCTTCCCACTAGCTATCTATTATTCAATTGGTAGTGTATATATGTCCATGCCACTCTCTAACTTTGTCACAGCTTACCTTTCCCCCTCCCATATCATCAAGTCCATTCTCTAGCAGGTCTGCATCCTTATCCCGTCTTACCCCTGGTTCTTCATGACCTTTTTTCTTTTTTTCCTTAGATTCCATATATTTGTATTAGCATACGGGTATTTGTTTTACACACTATCCATCGTTTAATCCATGAATATGGAATTGAACCCACATTTTGAATCCTAAGTTACCAGTAGCGTGATGATTTATAAATAGCAAATAGCAAGTATGAAACAGGGAAGGGAAAAGACGAATAATTTATTGTTTAGCCTTTCCTCCTCAGTTAACAAAGATATGTGTATAAAACTATGTGTTCCAATTTATAGGGGCTAAGGTCAGTGGTAAAATTTTCAGGATGTTCCAATTTGTCCATCACAACAACTAATTTATAAATGGACACATTAAAATTAATGTTAATTTACAAAAAACTTCAAAGGAATAGGGACATCCCTGGCATCCATGTGGTTAAGAACTCTGTGCTCACAGAGACAGGGGGCCCAGGTTCCAATCCCTGGTCAGGCAACAAGGTCTGCGCATCCTGCAACCTAAGCAGCCCACATTGCCTCAACTAAAGATCCCACATGCCACAACTCAAAGATCCTGCTTGTGGCAATGAAGAACAAAGAATCCTGTCGTGCCGCCACTCAGACAGACCGGACACAGCCAAATAAATAAATAAATAAATACTTTTTAAAAAATCAAAGGAATTAAACAAACTCATATAAAATTACAACTGTTTTTTTTTTTTTTTTCTTTGGTTGATCTAAATATCAGAAGCTTGATTTTGATTCTAAATTTTAAATTGACCCACAAATTAAAACTAAAGGCTGTGTGCCTAGGTCTTTTATTTTCATTTAACATTAAAGTAAATAAATAAAATGTTATTTTAATTTTTGTATGAAGGAGAAATGGGATCATGTGTTATACTTTCTCTAACAATTTTTCAGCATAGTTACTATTACTTTTAACATGCAAGCGAGTATATTACTCTTAAAAGGTACTTAAAAATATTTTACGTGTGTATTACTATGGTTTTGTAATTACTGGAACTGACATTTATTCTTAAATTTTAGGCCTGTTAGCCTGCTTGCTTGGTTCAAATCAAACTTTGGAGGAAAAAGAGTTCACTGTGAATTATAAGTTGGCCAGATTACAAACTCCTGGGGTTTTCCCGATGATGACTTGCCCCATAAGTAACTCAGTCTGTCCACAAGGCCCAGCTCATCAAGAAAGGCCTGTACAATCAAGGCCCTCAAAGTATGTGGGAGGTTTTAGATGCGCTTTGTATTAGGTTTTTGTGCTGCTGTGGTTGATACTCCAGACTGTCCACATTAGAACCTTCCCTTTCTCTTATTTCAAGAGGTGTGCTATGTGGAACCCGTATGTGAATGTTTGTCACATATTCCTCAATTGTTTTTTTTCATTTTTTATTTTTAATTTAGTTATCCAGGTGGCTCTACCTAATTGAAACAAGGCCCTTTGATATTTTATTAATTACATAATTGTTCTATATTTAAAAAAAAATTTTTTTTTTATGATGTCACTTTTTTTTTTTAAACCATCTTTTATTGGAGTATAATTGCTTTACACTGGTTTTGTGTTATTTTTGTGCTTTACAACAAAGTTGAATCAAGTTTACATATACATAAGTTTTTTCCCATATCTCTTTCCCTCTTGGTCTCTCCTAGGTCCTCCCACACCTCACCCATTCCCACCCCTCTAAGGTGGTCACAAGCACTGAGCTGACCTCCCTGTGCGTATGCCGGGCTGCTTCCACACTAGCTATCTATTTTAACATTTTGGTAGTGTATATAATTCCATAGCACTCTCTCACTTTTGTCACAGCCTTACCTTTCCCCCTCCCCATATCCTACCAGTCCATTCTCTAGCAGGTCTGGCATCCCTATTTCCGTCAAGCGCAATTGAAATTCATGACCTTTTCTAAGTTTTATGTTAGTTTGCCGTATCGCTGTGGTAGGGTTAGGGTAGTTGGTGTACTGTAATTCCAATTGGTTAATAATGGTGCAGATGTCGCCTAAAAACTATATGCTGGGATCCTAAGAGGGATGAGGCGCGTCGATGATTTGTGTTGTTGTGGAGCAAGTGGGGGCTGGTTTAAATGTTGTGTTGGTTTTGTTTGTGTCAGAGGTGGTTTTTGTATAAGTTTTTTTTTTTTGCTATGTGGCCAATTATCTCTGGCGTGTTGTCGTCTATTGTCCTGGTCGATTGTTCGTGAGTATAAAAATTAAGTGATCGGGTTTACTTGGGGGTAGTATGAGTTAAAATCTTGGGTATAGGACTATCTGATGGCAGTCCATGGTTTGTTAAGCGGTTTAATTAAGAAGTGCAGTTTGGCTCCAGAGTTCAATGACTGTGTCAGGCAACAAGGTG
The DNA here is from genome assembly GCA_029224305.1 of Caperea marginata. Lineage (NCBI taxonomy): Eukaryota > Metazoa > Chordata > Mammalia > Artiodactyla > Neobalaenidae > Caperea > Caperea marginata. Next base: position 90,644 of record JANTQK010007858.1, read on the forward strand.
TCGCATCCTGCAAACTAGAGGTCGTGGTGTGTCACTAAAGATCCCACATAGTGACTAAATTTCCTGCATGTTGCAATGAGGAACTTGGATCCTGGGTAGGGGAACTCATAAAAGGCCATCCAAATCACACTCATCGGGTATAGGTTTTGTGGTTATCATAGGTTTTTTGTTTGTTTGTTTTAGGTGGCTTATCGTGTTGTGTGACAGTGTTTTTGGGGTTGATGGGTACTGTGATTTTTATGGATAAAAACATAAAATTGTTCGATGTATGATTGTAAAGGCTGCGTTGTGGTGTTCGTATGGGTTACGCATGTTTGGCTCGTAGATTAGCAAGGCTTGTGGGTATAACATGTCATAGTTGTTCGTTGTCATGAGTTTTTAGTGTCTCCGTCTTTCTGAACATTTGTTAGCATTAGTTATGTTGTTTTTTGAACATGTTTGTGTTAGTACTGTAGAGTGAATTATTTGTGCATTATTAGGCACAGGTAACTATGGTGCGGAGTACTTTTTTGTAACTTCGGTTAGGTTTGTGCGTTGTGTTTTGAGGTTTGTAGCTGTTTTGTTGTCATTGCAAATTCTGGATTTGTTGAGGGCACTGTGCATGAGGAGCTCACGGGTAGTGTGTGTTTAAACTCTTATGTTTGTTTTGATGAGTTGTAATTAATGTAGAACAATGGGGTGTGTTTTTTGCGCTGGTGTTTCAGAGTGAATGTGGCGGGAAAAACATGGTTGCAGGTTAGTGTCCTGTTTTGTGGTGTGAGTGTGGTTTTTTGGGTTTCTGTGGTAAAAGAAAGTTTGTGCGGCGTCTTGGGTGTTGGTTAGGGGTGCAGCGTTGTGGTGCTTCATATGGTAATGTGTGTGGGTGTAGATTGTTTTGTGTTTTTTCTGGTGTGAGGTGTTTTTCAGTGGCTCCGCGCTTTTGAAACAAGCTGTATTGTGTTTGTCGCTAGGTGTCATTGGTTGCAGTGATTAAATGGTGTGTTTGTGTATTCTTAGAGCGTTGGGTTGGACTTTGTGGTTTTTGGGTTTTTCTTCTTGGTGATGGTAGGGCTTGCGTTCGTTTTGGTTGCTATAGGAGTGTTAGTGGTTGCTGTCCTAGCAAGTGAATCAGTTGTGCGTATGGTATGAGTAGGGGTCTGGGGCGGCGAGGGTTCAGATGCGGGGCGGGATCTATATAGTGCGTTTTGTGTTTGTAGGTCATAGAGCAGTTAGCAAGTTCTGTGTGTGCTATGGTGTTTTTTGTGGTTAACAACCAGAATATACATTTGGTAGTGTAAATTGTCAGGGGTTTCGTTCACTTGGTACCTGCTTCCTTGGTTTTCCCCATATGGTCAAGTTCCATTCTCTAGCATGTGGGGTTGTTGTGGGTGGCCGGTTTAACCCTATGGTCGTACTGATCTACAGAGAGCAGATGTAAAAGCCATTACTTCTACAGAGAGCAGATGTAAAAATTCTAGCTCATGAAAGTCTAATATTACCTTGAGAAAGTTACTTAACCTTTCTGTGACTCAGTTTCCTCATCTGAAAAATGGGGATAATAATACCTACCTTGCAGGGTAATTAACAGTGAGGATTAAGACAGAGACTGCATGTCAAGCACTCAGCGTGGTACCTGGTATACAGTAAGTGCTTGACAAATGACAGTTGTTATGGTTGCTGATTTCACCTCCTTATCATGACCTGGTGAATTCTAAAGGTCCTTGCAGTTACCCCATAAGCTGTGCTTCTATCATTCCAATCTTCTTTCAGAGCAGTCAAAAGCTGGCTCAATTCTCTTTCCCACACATACACCAATCTTTCCTGAAATATCCTCTTCTCCTTCAGATTACTCCATCGTGCCATTTCTAATCAATTCTGCACTGATTTCATGCTTTGTTTTACCATTTTCTAAATAATCGCTGTCTTGTCAGTTTAGCATAAAGAATTCTATATCCTGCTAGGTCAGTAGGTGGTTCTATGACTTTCCTTTTCTGTGACTATGAACCTGGTTCAAAGCTGGTACAGTGCCTACTGAGGTCCTCCCGGCTCTATGCTTCCAAGACTATGGATTTTACAAGCTCCTCAAGCAAACTGCAATGTCCTCAAGGGCACCCCAGCCAGTCATCTGCGCATTGATCAGCTGCTACTGGCGCCCACAGTGTGAGAAGGAGGAGCCAGACACACACTGGCGAGGACTAAAAAGCACAGGAGGCGGCTCTCCTTCACACGAGCGCTGGAGTTAGATGCACAGGGATTCAGATCCCAGCCCTGACTCTTACATCTTGCCCAAGGCCTTCTTGGTCTCTGCACAGAGGGGATTGTCAGCGGATAGCACACTGAAACCTCTAATAAGGTATCTGGTTGTTTTAATGTGGTAGTTATTACCATTAACCTTTCCTAATGAATACTAGCAGATCATTACACTCAGCAAAGGCTCGTAACCCATGTTTACTCATTAACTGACATGGCAGTGATCGATACTGTTAGGGAGAAACCTTTGGACCAAGTGGCAAAGAGATCAACTCGATCCTAAGAGATTATCAACTCATTCATAAAAATGAACCTTGACCTTAGTGACAGAGGTCAAGGATGTTCATTGCAGCAATTAACTTTTTATCCAGGAAGAAACGGACAAATGAATTAAGTTGCATTTACATAATGGAAGGCTATGCAATCGCTAAGAGGAAAGAGGTGAGCCGTAATGCCATGGTGTTCTGCTCCATGAGTCAAAAAGTTGCAGAACTGGCAAAGTATGAGTCCATTTGTGCGCAAATGGAAACCTGCTGTTAACAACGCTCGCCTCTGAGGAGTAAGTGTGGTGGGCTAAGAAGAATTTATTTTTATTTCATTCTCTTGTATACATTTGCATTTTTATAAGAAGCATATATTCATTTTATAAATAATGTCTTGGCCCTCAGACAAGAAAACTGGAAAGGTCTCCTTTCCCCTGTGATAATCATGACACATCTCTATGAGGAGAGGCCCTCATTTTGAGACTTCCCTTTATCTTGCTTCTGTGATACTGGATTTGTACATCCCCCAAGATTAGACAGGCTAACTGAAGTAAGGAAGAAACAGATTTCTAGGGAATATAAGTACAGTGGTCTATGCAGTCTTAGGAATACCTAGTAAATAATCTGTGCTAAAACAACAGCAGCACACAGACCTGCTGCTGTGACCCGCAGCGCCTGCACACCTATGACCCACAGGCGTGCCCAGGGCCAGAAAGAAACCTGTGCTCGAAAGCGGCCATTGTGAATTGAAGGTTCAGGGCTATTGAAGCGGTTTACAAGGTGGACTCTGAAGTCCTGCTTCCCTGCCCTTTCCTCTGGCCTCTCTGTCTTTCCTGGTGCTCTGGGTATGTCATTAGGTGGGCCTGCGACACAGGGCGCTGCCCCAAGAGGCAGGAGGAGAAACGGATGGTATTAGTTCTCAAAGGTCAACCCGACTATCAGAGAGTCTCTCTCCCAGACACCAACCTCATCGGTTACATAATATCCACAGAGTTGAGTGTTTCACCGTCTCAGGTACACTCACCTGCCTAGACACATCCTTTCGTCAGGCTTGTGTGATTTTTTTTTTTCTTCTAGTTTTTCAATCCATTTTTTCAGCTGAGTGAAAACTCTGAAACTAATGAACTGGTGAACTCTCCCCTCACACTGTCTGATTAATCTTCTCAAAGGAAGCTTAGGGAACTGAATGAACTCACTGAATCAAAGGCTGAATTTTCAATTCTGCTAAAATAGGGCGGCCCAACGTTTTTGGATAATGATCTTACGAAGTGATCGTTAGAAGCGAAAGCTAAAACTTGCTAAGAAGGATAAGAATTATTTCTCAGGTCAAGGAAAAATTTGGGTGCATTTCATGTTCTGTGAGTAGACTGCAATTTGAGTTTCACCATTTAAAAAAATCCAGTTTCTAAAATCCATTTAGATGCAGGGCTCCTTGGGTGTGAGTCCCGTGCAGTCACCCTGGGCCTCACACTTGATTGAATGCTCTGTTGTCACTGTCTTAAAACTCTTAATAATTTTACGTCTGAACTTGTGCCTTGTAAGTGAAGTCTGATTGGACAATGGAACACGTGCAGGAGCAGAAGAGATTTGTGATGTGCATGTGTGCAGTTCCTTGCCAGATTTTAAGAAATACTAAACCTTAAGCAAAAGGCATAACTTAAAAATGTTTTATTGCTTTAACAAGTAACATTTAATTTAAAAAAGAAGCCCAGTTTAATGACCAGGCTCAGATCAGCTTGAGGGAAAACAAACAAACAAAAACAAAACCAAACAAGAAGTCCTGACCAAAAACCCAAACAAAAATCAGTCAAATAATTACCAAAACTCTGTAACTTTGGCTGGTCTAAAATAGTATTTTTTTTACTCTCTGATAAGGTAATATTGTAATCTCCAAATATATCAAAATACACATCAAACATAAGAAGGCATTAAAATTAACATATTCTACCATAACTATAGAAAGGTATGAAAACAGCAATAGAATTAATTGTTAAAAATGAATTAAAACCACTTCATTGATATTTTAGACTAGGCTAAATGTAGCAATGTCTGCTATTTACTGTACGTTTATGTTCTGTATTATGGTTAAAATGGTTAGGAACTGTGACACTAAATTTGGAACTGCAACTTATTATAAATTGTTTACTAAACGTAATAATTTTGTCAGAATGCTTAAATGTTTAAAAAATTGATTTCCAAAGGCAAGATACGTAAGTTTAATAAACCTAGCATTTGTCATAATACAAACAGTTTTTGGGGCTCTTCTCCTCCCACCAGAGTTCCTTGGCCATAAAATCATCTATTTTTTTTTAACATCTTTATTGGAGTATAATTGCTTTACAATGGTGTGTTAGTTTCTGCTTTATAACAAAGTGAATCAGTTATACATATACATATGTTCCCATATCTCTTCCCTCTTGCGTCTCCCTCCCTCCCACCCTCCCTATCCCACACCTCTAGGTGGTCACAAACCACCTAGCTGATCTCCCTGTGCTATGCGGCTGCTTCCCACTAGCTATCTATTTTACGTTTGGTAGTGTATATATGTCCATGCCACTCTCTCACTTTGTCACAGCTTACCCTTCCCCCTCCCCATATCCTCAAGTCCATTCTCTAGTAGGTCTGCGTCTTTATTCCCGTCTTGCCCCTAGGTTCTTCATGACCTTTTTTTTTTTTTTATATTCCATATGTATGGGTTAGCATACGGTATTTGTTTTTCTCTTTCTGACTTATTTCACTCTGTATGACAGACTCTAGGTCCATCCACCTCACTACAAATAACTCAGTTTTGTTTCTTTTTAAGGCTGAGTAATATTCCATTGTATATATGTGCCACATCTTCTTTATCCATTCATCTGTCGATGGACACTTAGGTTGCTTCCATGTCCTGGCTATTGTAAATAGAGCTGCAATGAACATTATGGTACATGACTCTTTGTGAATTATGGTTTTCTCAGGGTATATGCCCAGTAGTGGGATTGCTGAGTCGTATGGTAATTCTATTTTTAGTTTTTTAAGGAACCTCCATACTGTTCTCCATAGTGGCTGTATCAATTTACATTCCCACCAACAGTGCAAGAGGGGTCCCTTTTCTCCACACCCTCTCCAGCATTTATTGTTTCTAGATTTTTTGATGATGGCCATTCTGACCGGTGTGAGATGAAAATCATCTATTTTTTAAAAAAACATGAACATCATCTTAGGTAAAATTCAAAATTCAATGCATTGTTCTTAAGGTAATGGGCCTATCCCAGTCTCTGTTTCTATGGCTAATATTTAGTCTGCAGAGTCAGGCCAGGGCTAACTCTTGGCTTTATTGTACAGTCTGAGTTTAAGAAGTTACTTATTCTCTAAATCTGTTAGCATATCCATAAGAATTAGATCAAAACCTTAAATTTCCATATAGGATTTTCTTGTGGAGATAAAATTAGGGAAATGCAAACGAAGTGTTGAGTGTAAGTACCTACACAGAACAAATACTGATATAAGTTTAATATAACCTGTTCTTGTTTTCAGTTAGTAATGAGTTTTGCTGCAAGTAGCAAAAAAAGAAAAAGAAAAAAATGTCGCTTTCTTGTTTTAAACGGACAGGAATTTATTTTTCCCACATAACAAGAAATCCAGGGGCTATACTCCTTCTGTCTTCCTCTCAGCCGTCTCAGCATGGTTGCGATAGGACTGCTGTACCCCAGTCAGCACGAGGGGAGAGCAAAAGGCAGAAAGGCAGGGGGCCGAGGGCAGCTTGGTCAGTACCAATTAAAATCCTTCCCAGAAGCCTGACCCAGCGAAGCTGCCATCTTTATCTCTTTGGTTGGAACTGGGGCTCCCAGGAATACAGTTTAGCAAGTCTTCTAGCTTTCCCTCTTCTCTTGTAGAGGATGGTGAAGGGGTTGTGAATGGCTTTGGGGTGTCTGCAAACATCATCCTCATTATTCCATCATTTTCCCTCCTGAAGCCACAGATTCCTAGCCTGTGAAATGAGAGGCTTCTGGCTAGAAGATCTCCCAGGTTGCTTCCCGCAATGACACTCTCTTTAAAGGCTGTTTCTTTCTAAACACCAAGTACTCTTGTCATCAACTCTGTGCACGGCGCACAGGTTCTCCCAGGTGTCCAGTTCCTGGGAGTGCTGCCAGCACTGGCCCTCAGTTGTCACCTTGGCCTAAGAGAGCTTCCTTGCCCAAGGACACTCACTCCTTCCTGGGGCAGACCACACCCCATGTCTGGGCCACGTGGGGCTTCAAGGACTGGCTGCCCCACCTCACCTGCAGCAACTCTGAAGGTCCTTGGAGCTGTAGAGCTTCCCGAGGGGTGGAGAAGCCCTCTGCTGAGACTGTGCTCTGCACCCCAGCTTCTCCCCCTGCCCAACCCCCCTTCCTTCCCTCTCCTTCCGCACCTGTTGAACTTCCCGCATGCTAGCCAGCGTCTGTCTTAGAGTCTGTTTCCTAGGGAACGCAATTACAACAATTCCTTACAGATGTCCCTGAAGGATCCTATCCCAGGAGGAACAGACTATTATCTGACCTCATGTCAGACCTTCCACATATGCTGGAAACCTCACTGGCAGCAAGCACTGATAGGGCTGAAATATTCAGAAGCAACAACTAAAAAATTAGCCTTAATGAGGACTTATTTGGGGGTTCTGAGAAAAACATCCAAAAAGGAAGAGAGATTCCAAGAAAGTGATGGCACCAAGATCAGGTTCTGGCCATTTCCTCATAGATGATGCAGGATGTAAACATATTTCTATTCACATAGGCTAATCAAGTCCCTAGGAATGTAAGTTAGTATAAGTATCTCAGCTTCTTAATCAAACAGACTGTATTCTTCAATTCCAGCTCCATTATATAAGATACTATAACCCTGAATAAGTCACTGTCCTCTCTGAGACTACGTTTCTTCATCTCTGAAGGATGGGGATGGGGGTAAGTGAGAAAATGTACAGCCTCAGCTCTTCACACTGGTGCTTCCATGAATATGGTCAAGTGGAGTTTGGATGCCTTTTTTTTTTTTTTTTTT
>JANTQK010007859.1:0-11483 GCA_029224305.1 Caperea marginata
CAGGGACGGGGGCAGGCTACAGCCCGAGTCTCTATGGGAGAAGTTTGGCTGGAAGAGCAGAAATAGAGGGGCCTGCTGGAGGGTGGGGAGAGGAGAGGGCTTTGTGTTGCCTGGGGTCCACACTCGCCCCCTGGGGGAAGCGGGCGCTTAAACTGGCATTAGGGAGACATACCCCTAGGCATCTTCAGCAGTGAGTCTGTCCTTTGAGGGATGGCAAGGAGGGGCACCCAGTGTTTGGAGTATAGGGCCTGCCCCCTGACAACTGAGCAGCACGATGTGGTCCGAGCCCACTTCAAGGGGCTGCTGGTGGCAGCTTGAGGTAACGCAGGCCGGAGATTTCAGTAGCAGCAGTGGGGAAAATGGTCAGGGTGATTGGTGTGGGCAAGAAAGAGCCTGTCGATTCTCTGGTGGGGGGAGTGGGGATGGCAGGACAGCAGGTTTGCAAGAATTTTCTCGGAAGTGCTGGGGAAGCCAACTGGGGACTGTCACTCTGAGGACACAGGAGCCATGTGCCAGTGCTAACTCTGAAGGCGGAGGGCTTTGGGACACTCCTCCCTCCACATTCATCAGGGAGGTCTGGCAACTAGAGGTCAGGCATCCACTTGCTACTTCAAAGAGGAAATGGGTTCTCAGAGTTCTGATGAGATCCCTGGCATTGAAAGGCTTTAGAGCTGCAGCTGGGAGGCCTTATGGAGACAGGCATGGAGTGTGCAGTGTGCGATTCCAACTGTTTGTCCGGTCTCTGAGAGCCACTGTGGTCTTTGCTAGAATGTGTCACGGGGCCCCTATCACCATCTGCCTTGTTAGCCTTGGATAAGCTTGCTTTCCCACTTGGCTTTGAGCCCCTTCTGGTCACCTTTATGTCCCTTTGGCACTCAGCACCAGCCTGGCAGTTACTAAATGCTCAGCATGAGGATGGAGAATTCAATGAATCATCTGTAACTTTCCAGGGCCACTTTGCAAGGGTGGATAAGTAATCTGGATCAACTGTGGCTAGTAATTTGAGGAGTCCCTCCCCTCCTAATAGAAAAGAGGTCTTTTAGTAAATATAATAAGGCAGCAAAGTCAAGTTTAGAGGTGATGCGAAAGGTCTGCCTGAACAGCTGACTCTCACCTTGATGAATCTGATGGGGCCTCCAGCAGGCTACTAGACCCCACACATCATGTAGCTGGTCCTGGTTACCCCACCACAAAAATGGCAGAGCCACGGTTCCATCTCACTTTGGAGGACTCAGAATTCCATGGCCTTCTCATGTGCTAATGTTGCCTTGGGGCCAGCAGGCGCTCAAAACCTCTTAATTTCCTCCTGCCCCTTCTTGTCCAAGTATCTGGGGAAGCTGGGCTGAGGTGAGGGAGAGCATCTTTGCAGAGCTGGGCAGGTGAAAGCACACAGGTTCTGCCTTCTTCCTGCGTCTGCCCCCAAGTGAAAATCCCCATTTTCACACCCTGGTTTGCCACCTAGAGCTGATGAATTTCACATCTATCTGTATGGATCAAATTGCTCTCAGGATTATTGCCAACTTCCTGGATGCCTTACGACATCTCAGCTTTTACATATCCCAAACACAAAGATCACCGGAAGAACCTATCTACCCCCCCCACCCCCCCCCCCCTGGAGATAGAGGTCGAAGGAGGAGGAGGAAGGAGGAGGAGGGCCACCCTCCGCTAAGGATGCAATTGCGCCTTTGCCGGCTCTTTGTGTGCGTCGCTGAGTGCAGCCTTTAAGGAGTCTGTTCTGGCTGGGGCGCTTTCGCGTCCTGGCAGCCCAAGGGGCTGGGGGCGGGGTGGTGTGAAGTTCTAACTCAGTATCTGAGGGCCCTTAGGGACATTGTTTTGTCCTCCTTAAGGGTTGGGTGGTGCTATTTCTGAGAACGAATGTTTGCCCTTTGGAAACCTGGGAGTATCTGATTCAGCAATGATGCACTGGATTAGTGGGAAAATGAAGAGGCTTTTCTGCAAGTTGCCTTGCTGGTGAGACCTTGAAGGGGTCTGGGCTTGGTGGGCCAAAGCTTCCCCAGCCAAAGGCCACCACACTGTCAGGAGTCCCCAGGGCATTAATCAATATTCTAGATTCTAGAAAGACAAATAGACTCTAGAATCTTAATTCTAGAAAGACAAATAGCTTAGACCTGTGGAAACGCTGGGGAAGGAGTAGATTCTGGCTCCAGGCCCGTGTCTCAGGGAGTTCCTCAGCTGAGGTTAGCAAACACTTGGAGAGTGAGGATGGGAGGGGTGCAAGGCTAGGAACTGGCACACACACCCTCACCAAGGGTCCCCTGAGAAGGATTTAATGTCTTAGGATCAAGAGATTGGCAGTGCTAGGTAAGGGCTTTAGGAGCTCCAGGTCTTGTTGAGAACTGGAGGGTAACACAAGATTCATTACAAACAATTGTTGACAAGGAAAAAAACTTTTCCTCTGTCCTCTTATGATCTGTTTCTGAGGGCCTGTGAATTAAACTGACAAAAGACAGATTAACAAGAATTTATTTACACACAGGAGTGCTCAGTGGTGAGTAACTCAAAGGGGGCTTAGAATTAGGGGTTGTGTGTTAACTTAGCAGGGGAAAGGGAAGAGGGAGAAAAGGCTCCTATGGAAGGAATAGGCTTCTCTAGGAGAACTAAGGGGACATAAGAATGTTTGTGATAATATTTGTCTAAAAAGGTATGAGTGGTCTTTCTGTCTTCTTCAGAGCCCTAAAACTCCTCCAGAGAGGGGTTTATGGTAGGTTTACTCTTGGTCTCTTCCTGGGAGCAGACCCACCCCAAAGAGGGCATTTATGGCAATCCTCATTTCTCAAAATTTTCTGCTTTTAGTCATATAGGGAAGCTCCGAGAAGGCTTCTTTCTGCATCTATTGAGTTTCAGATGTTTTAAGCTTAAAATAATCTCTATACCAACTCTGAGGTTCTGAATGGGCCCTCACACCACCTGGCTTGGCAGTTGCTCAATAAATATTTTTGAATGACTGAATGAACACAGTAGGGATTAGGTAGGGAGGATGTTGATTGATGGCCAAGCATGTATGACACTGGGGATTGGGGCAGGAGATGTGGTCCAAATTCCCCTCTCTGGTGAGAAGGTTGCCCCATACAGCCAAGCTGGGGTCCCTCTGGGCTCAGCGGCATACTTAGAATCTGGCAAAGACTGGGTAGACCAACTTCTTCACTTGGTAACTTTACAAAAGTTTATCTGACATCTGCTAGGACTTGGGAGTTGAGTTCTAAGAGGCTTTGGGGCCAGAGCTACAGAGTTTTAAGTCTGCTACTCAGTTCATTGAGAGTTAAATAACAAAACTCAACCAAGTAAATTTAAAAGATCTAATTGGCTTTATTGAACGATTCATAAATTGGGCAGCATCCCAGGTAGCAAGTAGAAAGGAGCTCTGCTGAGCTGGAGAAAAGGAAAGATTTTTAAAGGCAGAGAGGGGGCAGAAAAAGGAAATTATTAGCAAAAAATGCATTGTTTCAGGCAAGGTTGCCCTCCTAAGGGGAAGAGAATATCTCATTAGTGCTGACCAGGTAATTTCAGGTTGGTTAAAGATTACATTCCTGGGGGAGGTTGTAACTGCAATTAGGTTAGGTATTAAGTCTTGGTTTGCTAACATGGGGCTTTAACACAAGTGATTCCATTTTGGACCTGTTGTCTCATTTTTTTTAACAAGAGGGTTGACTTTTTCTTGGGAGAGATGGCAAAATGAGTGTCTGACAAATTCTCCTGGGGCTGCTGACTTGAAAAGGGGGTAGTAGTAGGAGAAAGAAGACAGGTCAGAGACAAGGCACCCATACCCTTAAAGGGAGGTCCTTTCAGCTGGAGGATGAGAGAGTGTTGCTTGGGGGTGGGGGGATGAGGTTAGCCAGTGACAAACCCTCCTGGGCCCGTGCTTTACTAACCACCCCTTGACCCTGCCCAACCTGGGGCTCTGGCTTCAACTCTCCCTGGGTTGATTTCCAAGAAAGGACTTGATGTTCTTCCGGAAATGGCCTTGCTCTGGACACAGGCATGAGATGGGTTGTCCAGATGTCTGGCTGGCTTTGAGCAGAGCCCTATAAAAATAGATCTTTCTAAGGCATTTCTTCCACGTCCTTTCTGCTCTGCAGACCAAATCTCCAACCCCGGTGTGGGTGTATTTCTTTTCCACACAAGATGCTCACTCCTAGAACTGCTCTGGACCAGCAAGGCAACTTCCTTTCAGCCACTGACCTCCTGGGAAGGAGGAAAGGAAGCAAACTTTAAATGAAGAAAATAAATGTGCCTGATTAGCAGCTTGGTAGAGTCACCAGGCAGGTAAGATGGGAAGCTGGGGCTCAAATCCAGGTCCCAGGTCTAAATCTTTCTGTAAAACACCCAACTGCCTGTCTCAGAGGAGCAGACAAACCAGGTGGGGAGGCATCACAGGGCACCATTCAACTGTGCACAGGAGACCATTGGCTGCTCTGAGCGTCAGGGCTTCAGCAGTTCAGAGAAGGGGAAATTAGTTAGGGTGGAGGACATGGAGAAAGGGGAAAGTTAGTTAGGGTGGAGGGAGAGTCGCCGGGAAACAATAGTGGACGACAGGTGGTAACAGAGTCGCCAGGGAAATTAGTGAGCACAGTGGTCAACAGAAGTCCCAACAGAAGTGAGGAAAATCACATAAAGGAACCTCAGAATTTGGCCCACCCATTTGGTTTCAGAGAGAAAACACTTTTACATTTTTAAACTGAAAGCATACTTATTCCCCAGCACTGGCCCCTGGCCCTTGGCCTTTGGCTTAAAAACAAAAGGAGGTTGTTCATTCCCTGGGCTGAGATATTTGCTCACAGATCATGATGTGTGCTTTGAGCATGTGGTCTAGGAAAGGGAGTGTGCATTTGGAGAGTGTGAGGATGGGACTGCTGTGCTATTCTGCTCCAGCCCATGTGATGCCTGCATTCACAGATGCTGGAGAGCCGAAGAGGAAGGGCTGGACCAGGCAAACTCCTCCTTCTTCTCCACCTGGATGGAGTTGGGCAGTGTTGACAAATACGTAATTGTAAACCGGCATCTTAGAGAGAGCGTAGACCTCAGAGATCACCTGTCCTCATTGTGCCTCTCAAACACTGTCCCCCTGACACATGCCCTTTGCTTAAATCTCTCCAGCCACAGGGAGCCCACCGCCTACAACACCAATCCATCTCCCAATGCATACATAGCTGCTGTCATTGGAGAGCATTTGAGCATTTTCTGGATGCTCCAGGCTCATCTTATATTCTCCCTGTCCTAGAACCAGCCATTTCTCCAAGGAACTCTCATCCCTTTTATTGGCGAATGGTATTAGAGACCAAGGTCTGAGCACTGAGGTGCTCATTGCTACTGGGGTGTCAGTGTTTCTAGTCCCTCTCAGCAGACAGAGCTAGGAAATAAACATATGTATTATAACCCTTGTATACACACATATCTATAATAATTTCTGTACCTACCCATTTGTATCTAGGTTAAGTTAAGCACGAAGTCCTACTGGTATCTCTGATTAATCTAGTACCATGTGGATTATTCCAGCCTCCTCCTTTGCTTATCTATAACTTCCTTCTCCAACAGTGAGAAGTCTGACTCCTACCATCAACCATCCATTTACTTACTTGTTTAAGCCCCAGCATACATGCACGTGTTAACCAGAATCCCCATGAAAAACAATTTTAGTGACTTTTATTGACTTTACTGACTAGGTTTCAGGGATTATGTACAGTTCCGTTTGTCTTTAGCCTTATAGTTTCCTGTCAAAACACTGCTTTCCAAAGTTACTTAGGTCAGTTCCTCTCCACTCCACTTCTCTCCTCATATAACAACTCGCACTGACGTTTTGTCATACATTTGCAATAAAGTTAGATTCTTTTGTCACAATCTGGTGCTCTGCAGCACCCCGGTTGATTTTTTAAAATTTGCATATGTTAAATTTCACTCTTTGTGCTGTAGTGTCTATGGATTTGGCAGTTGGGTAGCATCATGTATCTACCATCCTAGTATTATACAGAATATTCCATCACCTAAAAACTCCCCCATACTTCCCCTTTGCGGTTAACCACTCCTGCTTCCCCAAACCCCTGGCAACCACTCATCCATTTTTCATCCCTATAGTTTTACTTTTCCCAGAATGTTATGTGAATGAAATCATATAACATTTAGCTTTTTTGGTCTGTCTTCTCTATCTTAGCAAAATGCGTTTAGATTCATCCACGTTGTCGTGTGAATCAATATCTCAGTACATTGTATCACAGATAACTATTCCATCATATGGTTACACCACAGTTTGCCATTTCACCTACTGAAGGACATCTTGGTTGCTTCCAGTTTTTGATGACTGTGAATGAAACTGCTGTAAACATTTGTGTACAGGTTTTCATGTTGACATATGTTTTAATTCACTTGGGTAAGCATCTAGAGTGTAACTGCTCCTGGGTCATATGGTAAGTCTATATTAAACTTTATAAGAAACCACCAAACTGTCTTCCAAAATGGCTGTACCATCTTGCATCCTCACGGGCAGTGAATGAGAGTTCCTATTGCTCTGCATCATTGTCAGCATTTGGTATGATCAAGTTTTTTTGGATTTTAGCCATTCCAGTAGGTCTGCAGTGATATTAAATGGTTGTTTGCATTTTTATTTTCTTAGTGAAAAATTACGTTGAGCAACTCTTCATATGCTTATTGCCATCCATTTATCTCCTTTGCCAGTTTAGATTTTTTGCCCATTTAAAAAGCTGGATTGTGTGTTTTCTTATTTTTGAGTTTTAACAGTTCTTTACTCTGGATACATGTTCTTTACAACATATGTGATTTGCAAATGTTTTCTTAGTGTGCGGCTTGTCTTTAATTCTCTTAACAGTGTTTTCACAGAGCAAACTCTTTACTTTTGATGAAGTCCAATTTATCAATTTTTCTTTCATGAATCCTGCTTTTAGTATTGCATTTCAAACTCATCACCCATACAGAAGTCATGCAGACTTTCTTCTAGAAGTTTTATAGTTTTCTGTTTTCGAGTTAGGTCTATGATCCATTTTGAGTTAAATTTTGTATAAGATGTGAAGTTTAACTTTGTTTTTATTTTTATTTTTTTGGCATATAGACATCTGATTCTTCCAGCGCCATTAATTGAAAAAAACATCCTTTTTCCATTGTATTGCCATGGCACCTTTGTCAAAATTCAGTTGACCATATCGGTGTATACACTGGGGTCGATTTCTGAGCTCCCTGTTCTGTTCCTTTCTCAGAGCTTTTGCTTCCTCAGATCCTTCTGAGGCTGGCTTCTTATTCAGGGTCAGTGTGAAAGTTACCTTTTTAAAGAGGCCTTTCCGGGCCACCCTGTTTAAACATGTCCCCCTTTCCTCCTCCATATTCAAATCACATCATATTGTTGTGTTGTCTTTGTAGCACTAGCTAAGACCTGAAATTATCTAGTACTGGGTAAGAAAGTAGTCAGGCCAAGGAGATACCATCCCACTGAACTCTAATCACATTTTTGTATTGTTTATTTCCAGTGTAAAAATTACACAAGATTTTTGTATATTAACAAAATATCCTGTGTAGTATCCTGTGACCTTGCTCAACTCATTTATTGGTTTTAATAGACTTTTTTTTTTTTTTGGTGTGTGGATTCTTTAGGTTTTTCTATATATGAGTGTGTCATCTGTGAATAGAGACAGAGATAGTGTTACTTCTTCCTTTCCAACCTGGATGTCTTTTATTTCTACTTCCTGCCTAACTGTCCTGGCTAGAACCTCCATTGCAGTGTTGAATAGAAGGGGTGAGAGCAGATATCTTTATCTTGTTGCTGATTGTAGGGGAAATGTTCAGTCTTTCACCATTAAGCATGATATTGGTTGTAAGTTTTTCATAGATATTCTATATCAGGTGAGAAAGCTCCCTTTTACTCCTGGTTTGTTGATTGTTTTATCATGAAGGGGTTTTTACCAAATGCTTTTTCTGTGGCTATTGAGTTGATCATAGGTAGTGTTTTTCCTTCTGAATAGTTTTAAGAAGGGCCTCCTGCCAGTAGTTATGTCTGACTCTAATCCCAACCTAGGTTATCAGCATACCTGGTAGGGGAGATATCTGGCTGCTCTTTTTTTTTTTCTCCTGTGTCTAGTCTGACTAGAACACTATTATTAAAACTATTATTATTATTTTTTGTAAATAGGTAATACCTGCACACGATAAAAAAGAATCATTTAGGAAAAAGTCAACCATGACAAGCAAGTTTCTTCCCACCCTGACACCCTGGTTACCTTCCCCATTAGCAACTGCTATGCTCATTTCCTGAATATTGAGGTGCTTTCCTGCTACAAGGGCAGAGGTGAATAGTTGCCCCAGAGACTTTATGGCCTGAAAATCCTCAAGTATTTTCTATTTGGCCCGTTACAGAAAAAGTATGCTGATTCCTTTTTTTTTTAAATTTTTTTTTAGTCTCTTACGATTTCAAAGGATGCTGCTATGATGTACTATGATATCGTTGTGTATATGTCATTTTGTACGTGTGAGTTTTGGTAGAGTGAATTCCTATAAGTGGAATTGCTAGGTCTTACTGTCTCAGCATTTGTCATTTTCATAGATACTACCACACAGCTCTCTTGATAACTTGAACCAGTTTACATTTTCTCCAACAATGCATGCTTGAGCCTGTTCCCATAGCCTCGCACTAACGGTGCGCTAATAATTTGATACTTGCCAATGGGATAACTGAAACATGGTACTCGTAATTTGCGTTTTTCTTGTTATGAATAAGGTTTAGCATATTTTCTGAAGCCAGCAGTTTAAAAACCAAAAAGCAAAGAACAAACAACTCCTTCTGAGCCCTTTCTAGCCCAGTCGACTCAGGACTCAGGGCCTGGTCACTAGCACCACACGGGACGCCGGGCGTGGCCGGGGCTGGAGTGGGTGGCCGCGGAGCCCTCGGTTCCCCCACATTCCCTCCCAGCCGCGGAGCCCCGCCCCGAGTCCGCCTCTGGCGGGCCTGGGCGGAGCACGTGGCCCAGTGGGAGGTGCTGCGCTGCCTGATTTATTCCCGTCCAGGAGAAGCAGTGAGAACCGCCGGGTCTGAACAGCGCAAGCACTGGGTCTCGGGCCCGCATCCCCACACCATGCCGGGCCCCCGTCTGCTGGCCGCGCTCTGCGGCGCGCTCCTCTGCGCCTCGGGACTCTTCGCCTTCTCCGGTGAGTCGATCGCGCCGCCCTCTCGCACTCGCCCCTCCTCTTCGCGCCGCTCGGAAGTTCGCCGCCGCGCCCTCCCTCTATTTCCACTGTTTACAAACTTGGTCAAAGAGCCGGCGCCGAGCGGAGGGGCGACCTCTCCGGCTGCGCCCGGGAGGGAGGCGGGGATGCTCTCGGCCTCTCCTGCTGTATCCGCGCCGGAGGGGTTTTGGCCGGTGATAGAGGCTTGAGCGCTGGGCGGGCACTCGGGACACTGGGTGACAGCCCAGCTTCCCCCAGGGATGTGGCTTACACAGAACAAAGGAATCCGCTGTGTAGGGCCTCTCTTTTCCCATCTGTAAAATGAGGCCACTGAACTGTGTCTGACTCGCGCGCTCCTTCCACCAGGAAGTTTCTAGGACTCTTGTATTGATAAGTCTTCTCCAGCCAACTTTCCCTGGTAACTCCCTTCCCAGCCCTGGCGGCTGGTCAGTTCGCTGGAATTTTATCCTCTGCTTAAAAGTAGGTGTCTGGTCAGATAAGCGAAGGGCTGGGGAGTCGGTGGAATGGAAGGGCCTCCAGGTGGGACCCCAGAGGGGGCGAGGAGCCTGGGGAGGGACTTGGAAAAGGGCTCCCTCCTGAGGTGGCAGCTCCTGACTACCCCCCTCCCCCTGCGGCCTTGGGCTGCTGCTTTATCTTCCTTGGTCCTCCTCCCCCGCCTAGGATACATCCTGCTGGCAGCTGGGCCTCCAGCAGGGTGGTCATGGGGATGCCCTATTCGCTTCACAGTGGGCTGAGGAAAGGGTGCCCACGGGGTGGGAGGAGATGGCAAAGACTCTTCAGGCACCCCCTCCATCATTTTCTCATAGAAATAGGATTGGCTGAAGCAAGTTGGTGAGGGGTGGGGTGGGTCCCAGCTCAGCCCTGGCTCTGCCATCCGGTGCCAGTCTGACCCCCAGGCCTGGAGTGGAAGCCTAAGGCCACTCCAAGCTCCCGAGACATGGAGAGCTGCCTGGGTCTTAAAAGTCCCTTGCCACTCCTCTCTGGCCCCAGAGCCTGAGCCCTGGCAAAATGTCCCTGGGGAACTCTCCCGAAGAGGGTAGGACCCTGAAATCCCAAAGGTGGTTTTGTGGAGGGTGACCTGGCTTTGTGGGAAGGGGGAAGTACCACAGCTGCAGTGCGCAGGTGAGTCAGTCAAGGGCCTGCCAGGTAGGGGAGACCTTTCCCTTTCCCTTTTTCCCACTCACCTGCTTTGCCCTGGAGCAGTACAGGGAGAGGGCGCTTTGGGAGGGGGAGAGAGGGGAGTTGGACCTTGCCAGGTCGGGAGCCCAGGGCTCTGGCCATTCTCAAGCCTCTGCCGTGGCAGTGCCCGCCGCCTGTCAGGTCAGGGAAGGGATTAACCTGCTATTTAAAGCCAATGACTAATAGCTCATTGGGAGCCGCCTTAAGCTCCCGAGGCCCACGCTGAGGTGGAGCTCTGAGGCCTCCATCGCTCATTAACAGTGGTCCCTGCGCTGGAGGCCCGGGCCAGGTCTCTGGGGCTTTGGGATCTCAGGAGGGCCTCCAGCCTGGGATGGCTTGACTCTGCAGGGAGGAAAAAAGATGTCTCATGTTTTACCCCAAATGACGGGTTTGGGTGTGGGGTCTGAGGCAGCCCTTCTGGGATGCTAAGGTCAGCTAGAAGGTGCTCCGCAGGCCTGGCTGACCTAGTGGGCTGAAGTTCACTCGAGTCAAGGGATCGGGGACAGGCTAACGGTGCACATGTGTCAGCCAGGCCCCCAGCCAGAAGCTGTGATGTCCTCTCTAGCCCTCTTCCCACCTCTAGTCGTCCAGTTTTTCTCAAATCTGTCCTTCCTCCTCACCCCTTCGCCTGACTTCCTGTCTTACCAGGAGGCCTGTGACAGCCTCCTTGATGCTCTCCTGGTTTCCTACTTCACCTGCTCCAGTCATATGTCCACACAGAGCCAGAGGGACCTTTGTGTAGCTACAGGGTGCCTCCCCACCCTGGGCAGCCCATCCACATCTCTGCAGATGGCCTTTTCTTGACATTCTCCATCCCCAACTAAGAAATGGCTTCCCCACTCCCACCTCATGCTTGAGAATCTCTGACTTTTTTTCCTGGGGGACAATGGTGGGGAGACTAAAGGAAGGTTAAGAGCTCTTGTTCTGCAGGATGAAAAGTCTAAACTTGTCATTCTTAAGAGTCCCTACCAGTCTCCCTTGTCAGCGATGTCTTACTGTTCTCCAGCATACCATGTCCTCTGTGCTTCTGCTTTTCTGAAGAAAGTTCTTTCCTCATTCCCCAGCCCGACACCCTCCCACTCTGACTTTTTTTTTTTTTTTTT